>SNQJ01S0287265.1:0-10876 GCA_010110895.2 Picea sitchensis | reverse complement strand
AAACCCCATTGTTGTGAAAAGAAAAATAGAACCATGATCAGAAAATGCTAGACTAAAAACAAACAAAACCCCATAGCATTTTCAAAATCCATCTCATCTACACTAAAAACAAAACCCCATTGTTGTGAAAAGAAAAATAGAACCATGATCAGAAAATGTTAGACTAAAAACAAACAAAACCCCATAGCATTTTGAAAATCCATCTCATCTACACTAAAAACAAAATCCCATTGTTGTGAAAAGAAAAATAGAAAAATGATCAGAAATTATGTGAACGCAACAACTTGAGTTTAAAATGGATCAATAAAATTTAACCTCTATGTGTATATCATAACAACCACCAAGGTTGAAGATTTCTCTGTGTAAATTGAAAAAATGAAGTGATAAATTGCACCTGAAAGAAGTACACTGCCAAAAAATTAGCCCATCGATTTCCTGCGGCCTGGTGACACACGCTGAGAATGTTTAAGAGTGCATCATCGGAATTCTCTACACATGCTTTGGGTACACTTGGCTGATTAGGGAAGAAATTCTCTAGAATCAACGACTGGGTTTTTGTGCTTAAATTCTTCGATTCAACGCGATTAGGGCACGGTCCACCATCCAAATTCAAAATTTCCCTTGAAAAATGTGTTCTTTTAAGAACTTCGAGGCTTGGACAACAACACAATCTTTTCATCTTTACATTTATTAAGTGCAATAGGACAGTGGCAGTGTGTTAGTGACAACTTGAACCCACAAGTTATTCATGACTTGGAAGTAGGAAGAATCGAGAGTCTTGATATTTTGTTCTTGAAAAAATTAAATGACGGACACTTCAAACTTTCATCCTTCACGTGGAATTTTAAAATTTATTTTACATTTCTCAAATAAATAGCAAAAATAAAAACAAACATTTTTTCTAACTTGTATATTTTCAATCCTACTTCTAGGACGTGTTGAAAGGCCCTTGATGGGCTCTGACATGTTCAATTTTGAACCCTGGTACTTAGTAGTGGAAACACTGACACACGTTACTAGAAAATTTTAAATTTGGTTTTTACGCGGTATTGTCATACATGTTGAGAATCTATTTATTGATGCGCTTTAATAACCGACGGACGTTACCAGGAAAAAAAACCGAAACTCATTAATACTATTTGGTCGGTATGCGGTATTGTTCAGTAGCCACTACCGTAGTGACTACCATTGTATTAAATATTTTAAGTAGTGTGTGTCAGTTTTTTTCTACGGAGTATGAATATAATACGCAAGGTACTACTATTTCCAACGTCAAAAGAATAGTCATGAACTTCCACTACTTTTAGTTCCCACTTGTCTTCTCTGGCTACTAACAATCTAAATTCTAAATATAATTAACTATTAACAACCACATTTATATATAATTAACTATTAACAATCACATTTATATATAATTAACTATAATCTAAATTCTAAATACAACTAGCACATCCATAAGTCATTCGTGGCTTGTGAACATCGAAATAATCGAGTCCTGGGCATTAAATAACCACAGAACCCTGTGCATTAAATAACCGACATGGTAAGACGACGCCTTAAGAGCTCCATGCAGGAAAATCTCGCCCAGTAAATAATAGTTGGAGTAAAAATCATGGCTGGTAAATTTGGGCTCTTTAGAAAATGAAACGTTAATCACTCAGAGGTGGCAATCAGCTAGCCATCATAGTAAATTTTAAATATGATTAGGTAAAAGTAAAAAAATAAACATGTAAACGGATGTCTTTATAATAGTGAGGAAGTTAGTGGTTGAAATCACAACCATTGATTTATTGGGACGACTAAGAATATTCCAATAATATTTAATCTTGTCCATACAAAACTGATTAAGTACTAAAAACATATTAAATGTGTCCATTGTCAATAGGTGTAGGCCTTTCAACGTAATTAACTATTAACAACCACATTTATATATAATTAACTATTAACAACCACATTTATGTAAAGATTCTCATTTTTTATTCTCTAAAATTAATGGCTTACAATTGTATATCAATTACTTTTTTACATAAATGTAGTTGTTGGTAGTCACTTTTATACATAAATGTGGTTGTTACTAGTTCACAATCCCTATATCCTAGGGAGAAATACAATAGCATTAATATATTAATACATAATCAATGTGTTAATTAATTTAAAACATTAATGTATAATTTAAGATATTACTGTATTAATTAATTATTACATTAATATAATGTACAAAATAAAATATTTATACATTAATGTATTAATATATATAGTAATGTATTAATTAAATATTAATACATTAATAAAGTAATAATACATGTTATTAAAGTGTTATTACATTAAAAATACATCATTATATTATTGTAATGTATAAATTAAAGTATTAATTAAATAAAGTAATACAATAATAATAAATTATTACAATAATAATGCATTAATTGTATTAATAAATATACTACTAAAGTATTAATATATTAATAAAGAATTAATAGACTAATAAAGTAATATATTAATAAATACATTAATAAAGAATTAATGGAGTAATAAAGTAATACATTAATAAAATTAATTAATACATTGTAAAAATATTAATACACTAATAAAGTAATAGACTAATAATACATTATTATAGTATTAATACATGCATTCATTAATTGGAAATGACCGTGGTTGAGTATGGTTGACCATGACCATGCTTTCTTATGGCTTCCCATGAACATGGTTAACTTTGGTAGACCTTGGCTGACTTTGGAAGTGAAAGGTTCATTATGGTTGACCTACACTAAGCATGACCTTCACTATTGTAGACCTTGGTTGACCATGACCATGGTTGAATTTGGTTGACCATGATTTACAATGAATAACCATGTTTCAAAATTGTTGTGCAGATGACCATGGATGGGCATGACCTTGATTAACCATGACTATGGATGACATTAATACATTAATGTATATTGTAATGTATTAATTAATTAATACAATAAAACATTATTAATCAATAAATTATTAAAGTATTAATACATTAAAACATTAATAAAACATTAATACACTAATAAAGTAATACTATAATAAAGTAGTAATGCATTATTAAAGTAATAATATATTAAAGTATTAATATATTAATAATACATTATTACATTAATATAATGTATAAATTAAATGATTATTTTACATTAATGTATAATGCAACTTATTAATTAATTAATACATTATTAAGTAATACAATGCTAAATTATTAATAAACTAATGGAGTAATACATAAATAATATATTATTAGAGTAATAATACATTGATAATACATTATTAAAGTATCAATATGTTAATAAGTACATTATTAAAGTAGCAATACATTATTAATCCATTAATACATTAATTGACAATGACCATGCTTGACTATGGTTGACCATGACCAAGGTTTCTTATGGTTGACCATGACCAAGGTTTCCCATGAGCATGGTTAAAGTAATAATACATTAATAAATGTACATTATTAAAGTATTAATACATTAATACATTAATTGACAGTTATCGTGGTTGACTATGGTTGACCATTACCTTAACTATGATTTATTATTGTTGACCATGATCAAGAGTATGGTTTAATATAGTTGACCTTACCCATGGTTGACTATGGTTAACCATGGTTGAGCTTGACGTGGACCAAAGTTTAGTATCGTTGATCATGGTTGATCTTCACCATGGTTGACTGTGGTTGACCACAGTTGACTATGGGTGACCATGCCCATGGCTGACCTTCGTAGACCATGTGGAGTTGATTATGATGGACCATGTTGATTATGTTTACCCATGATTTACTATGGCACTATCATATTGCAATGTTGATCATTTTTTGTTTGTCAGATTGCGACACTAGGTTTTGTTCATCACATGGCATCGCAAGGTTATGGTCATAACATTGTGACATAGGGTTTTTTCTTGTCACATTATGGAATTAGAATAGGTTTTTCACATTCTAACAATGGGTTATGTTTGTCACATTGTGACATCGGGAAATGGTCATCTCATTGCAATGTTGGGCTCTATTTGTCACATTGAACTATTGGGTTGCATACATCACATTGCAACAATGGGTTATGTTCGACACATTGTGACATTTGGAAATGTTTCTCACATTATGACGTCAGTATATTTGTGTCACATTGTGATGATGAGACTATGTTCATCACATTGCGATGATGAGGCTATGTTCATCACAATGGGATGATGGGTCTATGTTCATCACATTGCAACGACAAGGCTATGTTCATCACATTGAGACATTACTATGTTTTCCAGAATGTGACGCTACTATGCTCGACACATTGCGACAATATGGTTATGCTCATTACATTGCGACGACGGGGCCATGCTCATCACATTGCAATTCCAAGGCGATGTTTGTCACATTGCAAAGTTACAGTGATTGTAAGATTGTGATGCAATTATGTTCATCAAATTGCAACATTATTATGTTCATCATGTTGAAACATTTAAGCAAACCACACATTGTGGCGATGATTTTATGTTCATCACATTGAAATGACGAGGCTATGTTCATCACATTGCAACAATATGGGCATGTTTGTCACATTGCAACAATATGGGTATGTTCGTCACATTGCAACGATGAGGCTATGTTCCTCACATTGCGATGATAGGGCTATGCTCGTCACATTATGACATTACTATGTTTTTTAGAATGTGACACTAGTATGTTCATCACATTGCGACAATATGGCTATGTTCGTCACATTGTGACGATTGTGCTATGTTTGCCACATTGTGATGACAGGGCTATGTTTTTCACATTGTGATGTTACTATGTTTTTCATATTATGATGCTACTATGCTTGTCAGAATGAAACATTACTATGTTCCTCATGTTGCAACCTCTTTTTTTGTTCATTAGATTACAACGTCAAGTTATGTTTGTCACACGACAAGGTTGGTTTATGTTTGACACATTATGAAAAGGAAGTTTTGGCCAAGCTTTTAAAAAAAATCTAACCGAGTGTTTCCTTTCTCACAAATATAGGAAATTTGAATTGATGTGATGTATTACATATAAGGAAACTTAGAATCATATCTATTCTAATGACATTGATAGAAAATCATCTTTAGCTTTACAGATGATGATTTTTACTTGTTCTAAATACATTGATAACAAATAAAATTGACTATGGTTTTCCCATGGTTGACTATGGTTAACCATGGTTGAGCTTGACATGGACCAAATTTTAATATGGTTGGTCATGCTTGACCTTCACCATGGTTGACTATAGTTGAACAGAGTTGACTAAGGGTGAATATGCCCATGCTTAACCTTCATAGACCATGTAGAGATGATTATGCTAGACCATGTTAATTATGTTTACCCATGGTTTACTATGGCAATATCACATTGCAATGTTGATCATATTTTGTTCGTTAGATTGTGACATCAGGTGACATTTGGAAATGTTTCTCACATTATGACGTCAATATATTTGTGTCATATTGCAATAATGAGGCTATGTTCATCACATTGTGATGAGGCTATGTTCATCAAATTGGGACGATGGGGCTATGTTCGTCACATTGTGATGACAGGTCTATGTTCATCACATTGGGACATTACTGTGTTTGTTAGAATGTGATGATACTATGTTTGTCACATTACAACAACATGACTATATTCATTGCATTGCAATCACAAGGCTATGTTTATCACACTGCGACGTTACTATGATTGTCACATTGTGATGCTACTATGTTCATCACATTGTAACATTACTATGTTCTTCATGTTAAAACATTTAAGTAAACCACACATTACGACAATGAGGTTATTTTCATCACATTGCAACCATGAGGCTATTTTCATCACATTGAAAAAATATGGGCATGTTCATCACATTGCAACGATGGGGCTATGTTCATCACATTGGGACGATAGGGGTATGTTTGTCACATTGTGAAGTTACTATGTTTGTCAGAATGTGATCCTACTTTGTTCGTCACATTGTGACAATATGGTTATGTTCGTCGCATTTTAACAACTGGGCTATGTTTGTTAGATTGTGATGACAAGGCTATGTTTGTCACATTGTTACATTACTATGTTTTTCAGATTGTGAGGCTACTATGCTCGTCAGATTAGAACATTATTATGTTCCTCATGTTGCAATTTTCAGTTTTGTTCATCAGATTTCAAGATCGAGTTATGTTTGTCACATGACAAGGTTAGTTTATGTTTGACATGTTACAAAAATGAATGTTTGGCCAAGCTTCTAAAAAAAATCTAACAGAGTGTTTCCTTTCTCACAAATATAGGAACTTTGAACTGATGTGATGTATTACATAGAAGGAAACTTAGAATCATGTTTGTTCTAAGGCCAACACTTCATTTTTGTTCTAGAGATGACGATTTTTACTTGTTCTAAGGACAAAACTTCATGCTTGTATTACATATGGTAATTTTTACTTGTTCTAAATATATTGATAGTAAATAAACTTGAACTTTGTAAATGATGAATTATACTTGACATTTGAGAATGATTTATGGTATTGTTATAAGGACATTTAAGTACATCACACATGGATCATTGATTGTATACATTGTAGCATGATACAAAATATGACCAATATATATATAACTTTCATTAAAAGAGATATACTGCAAAAAAAAAAATTCCACACAAGTGTTAATCATATTCTCAAACCATTAAAATAAATAGAAGTCTTATAGTCATTTATCACCATACCAATTGTATTTTTAATTATATAATATATAGTTACAAAATGTTTTCTATCTAAATAATTTTAAACATATATAAATTTTTAATATATAAAAAACTAAAAATATTGTTTATTACTATTATTTATTCATAGTATAGAAAAATATTAAAAACTTAACATATAGTGTATCACTATTATTACATTAAAAAATAATTTTGTAATATAAAAATATAAAAATTAAAAATACAGTTTATTCTTATGGTTCTATTAATAAATATTTTTTTAAATCTAAATATAAAAAATTTGCAATCTTTCACAAGATTAAATATATTTATAAATTGATAGTGTTTCTTCAAAATTATATATATATACAATTCAAGTGGATTAAAATTAAATTATTATTATTTAAATTGAATTTAAATGATCTTTTTTTAATCATTTCATTATTATTGTAAAATAAAATCTAATGAAAATAACCCTAAACTTAAAAGGAATAAGAACCCTAGCCGTAATAACCCTTAGAACCCTAACCCTAATAAGCATCGATATTAATATATTATTAATTATTGTTGACATGGTTAATTATTAATATTAATGCCTGCCCCTNCCCCCAGATTTTTGGAAGTTGAATTTCGATGGAGCCTCTAAGGAAAATCCCAAACGAATAGGCTTTGGAGCGGTAATGAGAGACAACACAGGAAAAATCAAGCATCTTAGAGAGAGCTTTCTAGGGCATGATACAAACAAATCTGTTGAGATTTGGGGCCTCATTAAAGGTCTCCAAATAGTTCTAGACCTCAATTTGCATCCCCTAATAATCAAAGAAGATTTTAAAGTCATCATTCACTAGAGACAAAAATTATCGAGGGATCAGATCCGAAAAAAATCACACCCGACTGGTGCCTCAAAGGTCCCCTCTCTCTTCTACAAGCCTCACTACTTCCTCCTATTACTCTCATCCCCTCACACATCAAACGAGAGGCCAATAAAGTAGAAAAATGACTAGCTAATGAAGCTATCATTACTCAAGCATAACTCCTCATCATTAACACCCTGGACCATCAGGATTCACAACTTCTAAAGTAGTGCCAAGAACTAGCTCTACATGACTACCTCTCCCTGAATGGGGTGACACATGGAACACACGCGTCAATGGCTGGGGCAGATACGAGCATAGTTAAATCCCCTCGCCGCCACCCTCCTCCCATGTCTAGTTGTGATGTCTAGCCTCCACTCCTACCAAGGATTAGTGCATTGGGTCTTAATGGAGACTAAGGTTCGACTACTCAGCACCAGTATGAAACAACTAATGGCCATTACTCCTGCGCTCATGGCCACCAGAGCCATCAATTCCTCTATCCTCCTGGTCTTATCGTCATGTGGGGGGCCCTATATTGTGCATTCAGTTGCAGTTCATGGTCTAATTCTGCTTTCTTTTCTCCACGCCCTAGCATTCCATTCTCTGTCTCTTTCTCCCACTAGTGTTCATTCCATTCGCCCTGCACTCAACTTAGCCATGCCTCACGAAATAGTCAAGTCTTGACGAGGGCCAACTTATTACAATTAGTTTAGTAGGAACAAATGCCTAGGACCATCCTCTCTCGCTCTCATTTCAAGCAACAGTTTGATTCATTCACCCTCCTATGATCAGAATTGGCATGAGGTGGTTCAACCAGAGCCCCGTCCATCAAACATAGAGGCTCTCCATGGTGGTTGTCCGGTGGAAGAGGAAATTTTGCCCAATTGGGAGGAAATTCTTCCATTCTTGTCGACAACCACCTTGGAACAATGACCGACCACTTGCAGCACCACCCCTTTGATTTTCCAGGAGCCAGCTGAGACAGGCTGCACTGTGGAAGAGGAAATCCCTCTTTATGAGGAGCACTTAGAAAAGAATTAAGTCGCTACTATGGAAGAGGACCCTGCTACGGATTCTACCATTGCTAAGGATTCTGCTGCTGCTATCATGGAAGAGGACCCTGGAACAAATTGGGATGACTATTGGAAAGACAACGATGATGAAGAGCATGTGCGCCTCGGTCCCAGCTCTTGCAGGCTTATGGAAGACCACCTAGTCTTGATTTTTGATATGCACAAGGATTTGGCAGAGAAACAACACAAACAACGCATTGTCAGGAAGCAATTGGACATTCTATATGACTCCCTGTCAAGCGAGCATGTGGAAATTCGATGCCCAACTTGCTGCCAGCCTTTTGCCTTCCGACCTAGCCAAAATGGATGCCCAGGTTCGTCTCATTTCTAGTGCTCTTACAGGTTTTTTCTCTGGTCTTAGTGTTAAGCATTTTGTGCATCACAGACTATGTTTCTGGTTCACTAGTTGGTCAGGGCATTCAGTACACCGCATGTTTGGGTTTCCACTCTTGTGGAAGAACATGTGGCAAGTCCCCATGGTTTTAAAAGATGTCTCTTTTTTTAAAAGGTTTATGGACAATGGTGTCCACGCGTTCTAGTTTCCACTATGGTGGTAGAACATGTGGCGTGCTCTAGTGTATATGTGCTCTAGTGTATACTCAGACATGTGTGATTTTTGCTAAAGCAAGGTAATACAATACTTTTTTATTTACAAAAAAAATAATATTAATATTAATTAATAATTACTGTATAAATGGTATATATGTTAATATACATACATACCCTTAAAATACCCCTTTTATAACATAGTTAATTATGTATATTAATAATAATTAATACCCCTATATTAATTATGACCATCGTTAATAGTCTTTAATAATACTGTTAATAACCATTAATATAATAAATTGTTGATATTACATTAAGCCTTAATATAAATAATATAATATAATCTTAATCACTTCTTAATATAATAATGTATTATGAATAACTTTAACCCTAATTCTAATAGAAATAACCCTAATGCTAATCTTATCCTAGATTGGTGAGACAAATGAATGGGTCATGTTACATCCCCTAATGTGAGCCCACATGTGTTTCTAGTCTCATAAAAAAATGAAAAAAAAACTTATAACGAAAAGATTCTTGACTTCATAAAAGGCAATTTGGTGGAAATTATTAACATTTGTCTTAATACAAACTCTAATACACTAACTACCACATACACTTTTGCAATTAATTTTAGAATTCTTTTTTTTCAAAATTAAAGAATTAATGTTAGAATTTGTTTTCCTTATAAAGATGACGAATTTTATATCTTTTTTATAACTCATAAAAATATTTTTAAAAAATTGAAAACTATTTTATTAGAAATATTTGTAACTACCACATACACTTTTGCAATTAATTTTAAAATTCATTTTTTATTAAAATTAAAGAATTAATATTAAAATTTATTTTCCTTAAGAGGTGATGACCTTCCTATCTCCTTTATAACTCATGAAAATATATTAAAAGATTAGAAGTATTTGTTTTTAATAATAAATATAGTCAATTCAAATCAAAGTTTGTGAAATAATTTTACACAAACATTTACTGAATCATGTGTTCAATATATATATTTTGAATAGATCATTGACTCTACTCTTTATCCAAGACCATCTTAGTAAATTATTTAATGTTCTAACTAAATTATTTAATGTTCTAATTCTACATTGCTTATACAATGTATTTTGAAGAGATAATTAACTATAATTTTTTCCATAACCCTAAAACTAATAATTCTAATTTTGACATAACCCTAATCCCTAATAATTATTAGAAGTAATTATTTTTTTGAGTTCCATTTCTTATTTTCTAAACCCTAAAACTAATAGCCTTAGTCTTTCTATAACCCTAATAATCATTCTATTTAATAGCTCTAATCTTTCTACTTAATCATTCTACTTAATAGTCCTAATATTTCTACTTGACGTTGTAGAAGATCATCTTTGACTTACAATATTTTAATCCGCATCTATGTTTTTTAAATCCATAAAAAGAATGAAGATGAAAAATAAAATCAAGAAGGGTTAAATGGCAGCCTAATATGCATTGTTCAACAAAATATAGAAGTGGGTGTGTCACTGAGTGGAAATCTGGATAGGAAAAATTATACCACGACGTTGATTATTTATACCTAACATCAAAACATTTATTTTCATTGGGATTGAATATGTTATCCCCGATATCTAGGGATAACTAGGAGATCATGTCTCGAGGCCCACATGGTCCTAGACATGGAGTACCGAGAGCAGGAGTG
>SNQJ01S0287264.1:0-10919 GCA_010110895.2 Picea sitchensis | reverse complement strand
CCAAAAAGAGATCCTACAATCAAGACAAAACTATGCATGCATGCTATTGTTCTACTAGAGGGTTAGAGATTAAACACAAATCACATAAAAAATATAAGACTCATGTATTTGGGATGGGGAAAGCATCTCTTTATTAATCTCAATATGAACCAACTTACAATGATTACTGAGATTGGCCACCGTTCCTCGATCCTGATCCTGGGCTCCTCCTCTTCTTTGTCCTCCAACTGCTTTGCTTGAATTCTCCTAAAGCTTGAGGAAAGGCTAAAGGGTTGGGACAAAAGGGATTCGGCAAATGGGCAGAGTTTCTTTGCTATGATTTTTCCTCCTTTGAATAGTGCCCCCCTTCTTTTATAGGCTAAAAGGAACTAGGGTTTTAGATGAACTCTCGGCCATGCATGGCGGGGAGTTCCAGTTAACTGACCCAAAGCCTTTCATCCCGGCAGAAACTTTCCTGATTTTTTTCTTTGTTAGGTAACCGCGGGCTGTAGTGGGTTAGCCCGCGATCCAACGCGTGCAGTAGAAGGCCAGCAAGCGTTCCACCGTGCCCAATGCTAGGTTAGGGTGCGGGTTGCTTGTTTTGAGTGGTTTTGCAAGGTTTTATTCAGCATGGCTTTGGAAAGGAAGAGACATGAGTTGGCCTGAGGCCAGGTAAGCCTGTGTGGTGCATTTTAGGGTTATAACATGGTGGTATAACACTTCCTACCATATAGCTACTCGCATGACTCCTTTTGAAGTAGTATATGGATAGAAGCCACCTTCAGTTCTCTCATACTTACTGGGTACCTCGAAGGTCCAGGCGGTTGACCAAACACTTACATTTCGNTCATACCCTTAAAGAGAACTTGGTCATGGCACATAATCGCATGAAGCAGCAAGCAGATCAAGGTCACTCTGAACGTCAATTTGCAGAAGGGGATCAGGTGTTTCTGTGACTACAACCATATAAGAAAACTTCCCTCAAAGATGAGCATGGTCAGAATCTAGCACCCAAATTTTATGGTCCTTATATAGTTCTCAAGCATGTGGTACACGTTGCATATTAGTTAGCTATGCCCAGTCAGTCGAAGCTACATCCTGTTTTTCATGTTTCATGCTTAAAGAAGGTGATTGGAACCAGGTGCCAAATTCATACCAACCTTCCAAATTTAGCTGAAGAAGGATCCATTTGGATACAACCAGAACTAGTTTTGGGCCAGCGTGAGCGTTGCCTGTGTTAGAGAATTATCAAGGAAGTGCTCGTCCAGTGGAAAGATACGTCTCCAGCAGATGCCACTTGGGAACCAACTACCATTCTACAGCAATTTCCACATCTCAAGCCTTGAGGACAAGGTTGTTTTTAAGGGGGTGGACATGTTAGGGTCCTAACCCGCACATAGGTAGATCAATATATTCAGATGTAATAAAAGTCAATATTAATAAGGCCTTTCAATAAAATAGAATAAGGCGGATGTAAGAAGGCCTAATAGAAGCTTCCGCTTCTAGAAGGATCTTCCTCTAGATGCTTCTCTTGATAGACATATTTAGTATAAATAAGGATCGAGGGTATGAAAACCCTAGCTTGGAGATTATTGTAATAGAGCATTGCTCGACTGGAGGTTGCCCCCTTAAGAAGCCTATGAACATTGCTTTATGAATCAAACTGTTATTTTTGTTGTTGTTCTTATATCATTTCTGTGTTATTATGGAGGTTATACTAGTTATATTACTGCTATTCTGCCATTTTTAGCATTTTATTTCTATTCTATGTATTTATTATATCTGGTTTCTTGCAAGTATCCACCTGGAACATGTGTAGGGATTCAGACATCCACAGAAGTGTAGAACCCACAATTACAAAGAAGTATAGAAGAATGAGTTGAACTAAAAATGGACAAGACGAGCCAGCTGGAATAGGTGGGTGGCCACCAATATCCACCTGGATCAATCCTCCCTCTTAGGAAGCGATGGTCTCCATTGCGTTGAGTTCCCCCATTAGGTGAAGAAAATTCTTCTAGATTTGGCCCCAGGTGAGCCACCTACCTTGGTGTAGGAGATTCTCGACCTTGACAAACCGATAAGGTTGGATCCTCTGCTAGCGAGTGCCCTTGACCTGTGTGTCCACTATTTGATCAGTGGATGCTTGTTCCATGTGGTTAGGGTTGATATCTTTTGGTGTCAGATGTTCTACGATTTCTGAGGTGTCCAATAATGGTGGAAAAAATGGCCGAAGGAGGTCCACATTGAAAACTGGGTGTAGGCCAAAGAAGGGTGGAGTGTTGAGCTCAAAATAATTTCTACCCATAGCCTTGGTGATAGTGTAAGGCCCGTAGAAAAGTGGGTGGAGCTTCTGATGGGGCCCTGTGAGATGCTCCTTCTACAAATGTAAGTATACTTTTCTGCCAACCTAAAACTGGTGCGATACCCTATGTTGATCATCACACTTCTTGTTCTTAGCATTGGCTTTCTACAAAATCTCTTGGACTTGTTGGAAAATGTGCTGAATCCACTCAATGAATCTGGTGGCTTTGTCGGTCTAAAACTGAACATGGGAAGAGTCTGTTTGTGTAGTGGCAAGAGGTAGTGCAACATCAATGGGACTCAAGGGTTGGAATCCCCACCGCACCTGAAATGGGCTATGGTCAGTTTTGATATGGAGAGCTCTATTATAATTGTGTTGAACATATGGGAGGCTCTCATCCCATGTATGTGGATTCTTAGAGTTGTACATGCACGGGATGTGCACAATCATCTGATTGAGGACCTATGTTTGGTCCTCTCTTTGGAGGTGGAAAGCATTGGATTTAGTGATCTTGGTGTCCAAAATTGACTAGAGACTCAACCAAAATGTGCTAAGGAACCTATTGTCCCAGACGGAGGTGATGTTCTGTGGTATCCCAAAATGGACCTACACTCGTTCGAAGAAGAGATTGGGAGTACTTTCCGATGTGATATTCTTCTTGCAGGCTGTGAGGATGGACATCTTCGAAAACCGATCAATGACCACAAATACACAGTGATTTCCTTGCTTGGTGGACAGAAGGCTAGACATGTAATCCATTTAGATGGATTCCCAAGGCTTCTCGAGAGTAGGAAGAGGGGTGTATAAGCCTTGCTTCTTGATGGTTGGTTTGGAAATGGCACAAACAATGCAAGATCGGATATACTTGCTGACGTCCTGTCAAAGTTTTGGCTAATAAAAATGTTTCTGGAGAATGGCCACAGTTTTCTCCATGCCAAAATGTCCTACCATCCGACTGTAGTGAGATTCCCAAATCATATTTGCATGCTTGCTTGTAGGAACATAGAGATGGCCTAGATGGCATAATAGTCTATCCTAAATGTGAAAATCAGTGATAGTCGCACATGTACCCAAGACCTAATAGGTGGTGGCCAAGTCCGGAACTTGATAATAAAGTTCGACCCACTCAGATGCCTTATGTCCACAGGAATGGAGCATAGTGGTGAGTGTAGCCACGAGACATCGACTGAGGAAATCAATGACATGATTTAAGATCCATGTCTTATACTCGAAGTTGGGATGGAACTATTTCAGGTAGGTGGACCACTTCTAATGGAGATCATTGTGCAATTTTCCCTGTGTCTGTATGAATTACAAAGGCTTGTGATCTATGTGGATGATTGTATCCTTTCCTAGAATGTAATGTTTCCATTGATGACAAGCTTGTACAATGGAATACATTTCCTTGTCATAGGTGGGGTATTTCTAGACAACATCTAAGAGTGTCTCACTATGGTATGCCACCAGATGACTGTTTTGAGTGAGAATTGCACCTAAAACATATTCATATGCATCAGTCTCAATCTCGAATGGTTGTTGTAGATCGAGAAAGGAGAGTACTAGATATGAGCACAAGAGATTCTTTAGATCATTAAATTCTCGTTGTTGTTCCTTCCCCCTCACAAAATTTTCCCTGCCACCTCCCTTGGCCACCTTTTCGAGGGGCCATGCAATATGGGAGAATCCCAACATGAACCGTCTGTAGAAGTTGGCAAGTCTCAAGAAGCTTTGAAGCTCAGTTAGTGTGGTCGAGGCTGGCTAGTCACATATGACTTGGATCTTAGCTGGATCAACATGTACCCCATGCTCATCAACAATGTATTCCAAGTATTGGACCCTGTTCATGCCAAAAGATCATTTTTCCAGGTTGGCATACAGCTTGTGTTGCTGCAGAGTGTTTAGAACCTATTGAATATGCCGCATGTTCTCCTTCCAAGTTCTGTTGAAGATGACAATGTCATCAAAATATACCACCACAAAAGAGTTAGTGAAGGGTCTCAGTACATCATCCATCAACCTCATGAAAGTGGTTGGTGCATTTGTTAAGCCAAAGAGCATGACCTACCATTCAAAGATACCTTCTTTAGATTTGAAGGTTGTCTTCCATACATCGGTTGGTTCGTTGGGAACCTAGTGGTATCCAGACTTGAGGTCAGTCTTGTTGAAGAAATTTTTCCCCTTGAGTTGGTTAAGAAGGTCATCAATCCTGGGAATTGGATATCAGTTCTTGACAGTGATTTTGTTTAAGGATATGTAATCAATGCAGATTCACCAAGTCCCATCCTTCTTCTAGACCAGTACAATCAGGATTTTGCAAGGGGAGGAACTGGGTCTGATGTTCCCCTTTTGAATAGGATCCTAGATATGACACCTGATTTCATCATTTCCCAACAGTGAGTGATGATATATTGGTCCATTAGGTAGAGGTGAACTGGGGATCAGATCAATTGGATGCTTGACTTGGCAGTGCGTCGGTACCCTAGTGGGTGAGGAGAAGATGTCTCTATATTCTTCCACGATCTTTTCCTCTTGCTTCTACTGCAAAGAGAGGCTTTTTGTAGAGGCAATGGATGTGGCCATGACCTGCTGCTTACTATGAGCACACATCACAAAGAGGACAAAATTCTTGATATATGTAATGACCTTACTACATTTCTTACCAGAGATTAAAGAAATAGTGGTAGGCAACGCTGCCTCTAGTATCCTGTACAATTTTATACCCAAACTAATAATAACATTGTGGGGTCTAGACTCATACACAACATGATGCTTCCACAAATATTGTTTTCCTAAAAGAACATCACAAACTTCAAGGGGATAAATATCACACAATACCTCATCTTTGAAAGGTTTGATGCCGTAGGGTAGACGACACAATTGGATAACAAAAAGATCTCTTCCTTGGCAAAGCCAGCCGAAAGTGTAGGGTAGTGGGTGTGTGTCATTGGAAAGTCTAGCTGCTTGATGACCTTTGTTGAAATCGAGTTCTTCTGACTGGCTCTATCAACAATGAAATGAGGCAGATCCTCCTTTACCCGAATTTGTGAGTGAAAGAGGCATTCCCCTTTCTCTGTTTCTTCTGGTTAGCTTGGTCGGACTTTGGTGGTAGTGACAGTGGCATTGGTTTTAGCATCGATAATCTGCTTCCCTCCTTTGGGATTTGATTCAGAATCAAAATTGGCCTCTGACTCAGAAGCCTTCATATTGACCATGAGTGACTGCTTGGAGCAACATTGTTCAGTGTTCTACCAAGGGATTTTATCGTACTCACACCATTTTCCTGTTTCCTTCTTCATCTTTTCATTGCCCTTCTTTTGTTGTGGATTGGATTGGTTGTCCTGAGAGTGGCCCTCTTTTCTCTGTCTCTTGTTGTGTGGGTTGGGGATTCCTTTTCCCTTCTTTGGATGTGGGGAGTGTTGGAACATATATATATTTCTAAACTTTTGGACTTTGAATAAGTTTCATTCCTGGTTAAATAAGAATAAGACATGCATGATATAAGTTGTTGATGAAGTCTTCCATATAATCAAACAATCCTAAATCTCTTCGTATTTGTGGAGCCGCCGAATGGTTAAAGAGCTAAGTTGTCAGAGTCTTCTTTGAAGCTTCCTGCTTCAGGCGTTTCAACAAGTCATAGCTTTAAAAAGCCCGAAACCCAAATATATATGTTATCACTTTTTCACCAACTTTTGAAAGACATGTTTCATGGTAAACATGTACATTTTAAATATTCCTTGAGTCAACATGTGGCACCTTTCTATGAGATTTTAATCTAAAGATTCACATGACTCTAATTAACACTTAGCACCCCCTGGCCTCAACACGTCATCTAAAATGATGTCATCTTCGACACATCACTACAGGTAGTATCCTTTCAAGAATATAATAAGGAACTAACTTTCAAATCCATGAAGCGGTAAAATCCTGAAATATCAAATCTTAATTAATTAAGTTAATATCGATTAAAGAAAGTTAATAACTTCGTACTTTGGAAGTTCAGACATTTATCATCCCTCACATCTTAAAATCTTCGAAGTCCAAACTTCCGAAACATTTCAAAATTAAAAGGGGTTAATTAAAACTAAAAACAATTATCTGATAATTAATCATTCTGTGGTTTCAGGTTTTGGGGATTCTATCTCAAGCTACTCATTAAAATCTCGAAGCCCGAATACCCAAAAATGTTTAAAGTTAAACATGATTAATTAATATCTTAAACAATATTATCTCATAATTAATTTCTCACGAGTTCATGATTCAGGAATTTTCAAACCTGTTTCATCCAAGTTCCCGATCACGAACCACCAATATTTATGGCATTAATCACAAATCAATGGCAATGATTTCAATATAGATTGCAGACCGCTGCCTAGATTTCCTCATTAAGGTAAATCAATTTTTTGTCAGTAAAGGTACTCATAAATCAATATGCTTAAGGTGAATAAAAATATTGGATTTTGAATTATATTTTCATTCTCACAAAATAACAAGTTTTAAGTCAACCACATAAGCTCACACATTATCCTGTAGCAGGTAACACAGTTCTGATTTCATTAATATCATGGCACCACGAAAAATGGATAAAAAATATGGTGAGAGCATAAATTTGAACACATATGTTCTCTCAGACACTTCACCGAGATCCATAGATACCATGAAATACTAGACATAGGTGTTCGATATTATACAACAGGAGTTGATAAATTGCCTAGAGGATTCAGGCGATGAAGTAACCGAAACCCATGCAACTAAAATCAGGGGTATAGCTGAGTCAGATATACACAAGATTGTTGTGCGGCTGAGGCTCATATTGTATAACAACATGATAGGTTGGGCCCTGGAGAACGTTGACATTTCAACCAGGAGCATTTGCAATTCATAGAAGGTTGTTGTTGGGTCTTTTTGACTGGAGCATATACAAGTAATGTATAAGTTATCCCCAATTTTTAAATGCAGTTACAATGTTGAATTCATAATGGAGTTTGACCAACAACAGTGCACATAGTATGGGAAAAAATACCCTTATTTAATCAAGGACTGGTGGGGGAATCCTGAGAAATTCAGAGCCAACACTCACATCATATATGTCATAGCATCATTAGATGGCCATATGATCTATGTGGCTATGTTTCTATGTAGGATATTCAGGAAAAAGGAATCCTCTCATTTTCTACTAGCATGGGTACCAATTATGCATGAAGTGGTTGAGGGATATTCTTTCAACTAGGCCAACATGTTATCAGGCAACTTAGCCAAAGAAATCACAAGGTACCAGTTGGCAAATTCCAAAGGGAAACTTGCTCCTTTCTACATGTCCGCATAGATCATGGATGCCCTTTTGTTTATCACTCCTTTCCCTTTGATGAGCTAGAGTTGGAACCCGACGAAAGCCGAGCCTATCCATTTCTATCACTCCAAGTTGTGGGACGACAAAGCCAGATATTTCTTCTATGAAATCTGTCATTATGCAGTGGTGTCGATTCATATCACCCTATACAGTTTCCTACCTCCCATAATTTTAGACAGAATCATGGATAACCTGGGAAAAATAGCAAACTGGTATATTGAGGAAATTTTTTCCTATACCATGGTTTTTGGGTGTGTGGTTCCCCCCCATGCTCTCCCAAAATTTTAACTAGATCGGTTGGTATGCCAAGAGGTTGTGGCTCTAGAAGACATCAAGTTAGTTGATATTGAGTTTAAGAGGCACGATCCCCATAAGATTGTGGAAGCTCACCTGGCTCAATACAATTTAAGGAAGTATGTGCACGAGATTTCCTCTCAGGATGAAGTATTCAGGGGAGTTAGGTCATATGAGGAAGTATTGAGTAGAGTCTGAACTCTATCTCCCGATCAATTAGCCAATTTTGACAATTTTTAGAAGCATCGAAAGAATAGTTTTCCAAAGGTATTACAAGGGGAGCCAATAACACCTTCATCTACATAGGAAGCTACGCCTCAGTTATTAGAGGTAGGAATTTCTGACCAACAAAGTATTGAGGAAAATCCAAATAATGTTGAAGTCTCAATCCAGGGAGTGGAGACTTCATTACCAAACCCACCAAGCACTCAAACAACAACTCATCATGAAGATTTTCAAAAAAAGGACAGGATACATCGCTGTCTACACCAGATAAACTGGATACCAACACAACAAAGCAACAACCGTCCATAGAGATAGTAGCCCCATTATGTCATTAACACCTTTATAGTCGATTCAAGGAAATCCCAATGACCAAGTCATATTTATAGAGGACCTTACTCTGATTTTAGCCAAAGAAATGCCTCCTTCGGACTTCTTTTTCAGTAAGAAGAGAAGGGCCATAGTTAAAAGAGAAGTGCATCAAAAATATGGTACAACATTCAAAAGGCAAAGAATGTTGTATGATGGACATGGTCTATATGATAAAAAATTCTCTAGGGAAATGATAGGCTCATTAGGTGCCTTTGCCATGCCCAATCAATGTTTAGTAGAAAATCTAGCGAATTAGCTGAAACAGAGAAATCTGTTGGTAAGGCAGTTGCAAGACTAGATGACGACCATGGAAAGGGATGTTAGAAATAAGATGAACAAATAGTTTGAACAAGTCATAGTTTATGATAGACATCAGATCAAACAATTGAAATCTAACCTCGATGAGCTCCATGTTGGAAATATTGTCATTGATGGCAAAGGATGAGGCAAAGGAAGAAGAAGAGTTTTCATGTAAGAAAATTAGTGTATGGTTCAGTTTTGGTGATACTCTCTCAGGAGAAGAATACCCAAGGCAATTGGGGTATTGATAGGAAACTCTGTGATGACCTATGGATAGATTTTTGGGTGCTCGGGTATAGTGGGCTTGAAATTTGTCAGATTGCATAAGGTAAGGGATTGTGGTAACAACCAGCGGATGGGCACGTAGGTTTTTATGTGGGACCCGATTTCCCCAGAGAAAGAAAAATGGACCCAAGTAATAGGGACCCGATTTCCCTAGAGCAATAAATATGGACCCAGAGAAATAGGGACTAGACCCCCCTTCACATTATTGGTTCCTTATGCTGAGATCTTAACCCCCTAGTCGAAGATTAAAGAGCTCTGTGGAGTAAACCGATGATAAATCATTAGCGTTGAATGGTTTTGACCCATGGTATTAAGAAGGGGTCGATGCCCCTTTTCTATAGTAGATCTGCACGCAAAGGAGGGCGGTAAGGATTTTGACAGGTCGCAGGGGTCTTTTTGCAGGTCGTGGAGGTCGTTTTCTGACCACAGGGACATCTACAGGTCGCTGAGGTCATTTGTGCAGGCTACAGGGAAGGTTTGAGGAGGGAGGAACCTCATTGTGGTAGTTGGGTGGTAGATCTACATTGACAGAGAGTTCTCTGCAGTGGGTTTAGCAACTAGGAGAGCTGAGGTATCATCTCCAGGTTTACTGTCTTGTTTAATGTGTGTTTAGGAGGCTTTTGTAGCTGCCTTGCAGCCAGTAGATCTGTGTTCCATTTAGAGATAATTGCAGTTGTTGTTATAGCCACTAGAAAATTGTGTATTGATGTGATTTTGGGATACAAGTCTTAATAAGATGCCAGAACTGTCTCTTCTAAAAGAAGATGATGGCCAGCGCATAGAACACATATGAATCTGGGTAAGTTATTATAGATCTGAACTGCTCTGCAACACATATTATTACAGATCAATACAAAAGAGGGAAGCATATATATATATATATATATATGAATACGGGTCATTCACATTAAAGATGCATATGACAGTTGGGATTTCTGACGAAGGATGTTGAATGCATATATTCTCTAAAGTCTGGGTTATTGCTGATGTTCTAAAGTTTTGGGCAAAATGTGTTTGTTGACAAATGTACAAAGGGTTGAAACTGCCTGATCCAGTGTGAAAATTGATGAAACACAATCAACATCAAGTCTGAGGGTTAAAGCCTTCAGTAGAAGCATCCTACTAGTAGAAACTGGTGCTATTTTCAGGGGGTTGAAGCTCCCTTCCAGGAAAGGCTGGTAAACGAGAGAAGGTTGCAGCCTTCTGCAGGTAGAAGCCTGCGTACTAGTATGAGTCTGCACTAGTACAATGTTGTAAAACATTTTCTTAATAATAATTATTGAATACAAAGACAACGACAGCGGTGGTTTTCTCCCAATTTGGGTTTCCACCTTAAATCTTAGTGTTCATGTGTCTTACTCATGTGCGTTGGTTTATTTTGTTATTACTGTACTAGATTACTGCTTACTAGACATCTGATGAATGAAGAAATGTCTTAAGAAATAATTATATTCATAATAAGATCTCTGGATGCACTCTTGTTTTCTTAAGACTATACAATAGGTCATCTCTACAAAGTAGCCAAAGGTTCTCAGTGAAAGAAAAGAGAAAACCATTTGATTTCTCAGAACACTGATTCACCCCCCCCTCTCAGTATTTCTCAACAATTGGTATCAGAGCCAGGTCCTTCTGAAAAGGCTTAGCCGCTAGAAGGAAGATCAATCAAAATGAGAAATCAAGACGGAACAACATCTATTAGGCCTCCACTCTTCAGTGTAAACAATTTAATCTTCTTGAAAACAAGGATGAGATCTTATCTTCAGTCTCTGGGAGCAGATGTATGGGCTATTGTTGAAGGAGGATATCAATATCCATCTG
>SNQJ01S0287260.1:0-10919 GCA_010110895.2 Picea sitchensis | reverse complement strand
TCCTATCTTAAATTCAACCAAACATTGTTTAGTAACCATTACCTGGTGTCCTTTCTGCAACCATGAGACCTTTTATGGCTTCAGATGTGCAGTTGTCTCCAACTCCAATTTCTCCACCATCTCTGTGGATACTAAGTTGTCAGTGCTCCCACTGTCAATTATCACCTTGCATACTCTGTCTTTAGTCTTGCAAGTTGTCCTAAAGAGACTATTCCTCTACATTGGCTTTTCAACTTCTACTGCTAGTTTTAAGAGAACCTTCCTCAACATCAGGGATCTTCCATCCTCTGCTCCTTCTACTTCAACATTCCCTCTCTGTGCTTCTAAAATGTGAGCTTCACCTCCTCCTTCTTTCTTTTTCTTGGGACATTCCCAAGACATGTGCCCTGTCTTTCAACAGGCATATCATCTCACTTCTCCTCCTCCTCTTCTTCCTCTTCCTCTAGAAGAACTTCTTCCACCTCCCTATCTTCCTCGGGAACTTCCTCCTCTTTTCGAGTGACTGTGTGTTTTTTCAGACTCGTCCTTATACTTATGTGCCTTGTCATGGGTAAATCCCTTGATTTTGTTTGGGGCTGGGATTTTTCCTCTTCCTCGTTGGCTTTGTTTTCTGGCCAACTTCTCCTCTGCATTCAGTGCAAACTGATAAGCATCCTCCATAGTCCTTACTGACATCATATTGAGCTCATCCTAGATTTCATATCTCAAGTCATTTATATATCTGGCAACTTTTTGTTCATCTCTATCCCTTTGTCCAGTTCTGATGTTCAACCTATATAACTCCTCTGTGTACTCCTTAACTATCATTCCCTTCTATCTCGGGTTCTGCATCTTCCTGGACAGATTAATTTGATAATCCTTGGGCATAAACTTAGCCTTCAGCTTGGCTACCATTATGTCCCAGTTCTTTATCTTATGTTTTCCCTTGCTTCTCCTCTCAGCATAGAGTTCATCCCACCATAGCGTTGCATGTCCTTTTATCCCGATGATAGCCTGTTTCACCTTTTTCTCTTCATCGACCTCTTCATAGTCGAAATGTTTGTCCATGGATCTCACCCAATCCAACAACTCTTCAGCATCTAAATTTCCTTCATACATTGGGACCTCTATCTTGGCTCTGCCTCCCAATCTAGCAACTGCTCTCAGCAAGCATTCTTCGACAACATCCTCTCCCACAACTTCTTCAGCTTCTACTTCTTCACTCTCTGCATCGTTGATGTCTCCAACATCAGGTGCTCTCCTCTGTGCTACCTCCATCACCTCTAATCTTGCATGAAGTTCTCACATCTCCCTTTCTACAACTCAATTGGATAAAGGTGGTTCCACTCATCTCCTTAGTGGCATCGTGTTGACTGTCTGTCACACACAGAGTACAACTTCGAGTTCTTTTGTCTCCTCTCCTTTACCTGCTATCTGCAAGCAAACCTTCAGCTCTGATACCACTTGGTGCAGACCCTCTTCTCTCCGAAGGGCCGCACGACCTCCCGGTCAGGATCTTTTATTTGGGAGTCAAACAACTCCCTGAAACCTTGTTGGTATCGTCCTGTATTAGACACATGAACTCTCAACTCCTGTGCGGGCTTCATGACACCCCCGACCTTCCCTTTTGCGCTCTGCGAAAATCTCAGAGTATCGGGCGTTAGCGCCTTTTCTCTCGGCCCCTCCTCCGATGTGACCTTAGGCGATGACCACGCGATTGCGGGCACGACCACAAGCGGTTTGAAGTCAAACTACTTTTGGGCCCGCAATTCTCCTTGAGCCTCCACGTTTCCTCCCGGTGAAACCATGGTATGGATTGCGTCCCGCTCTCGACTTTTTAAAGTTCGCGCAACTCCTGTCCCCGCAATGCGAGATGACCATCGATCTCACGATCTTGACGGTGCTTCCAAATGGACGATCAAAATCTATTCCTTGGGATCAATGGTTCATACTTCCTCCTCCCAGATCAATGACTGTGGTCGATTCAAAATTCTGAACTTCAGAACTTTAGAAACTCAAACCTTGGTTTCCTTTGCAGAGCAATCTTTTGGAGCGGAAGATCTGCTAACACTTGTCCCCTTCAATCAACGACTATGATCTCTGCGGTTCTTCGGACTTCGGGGTTTCTAAATCTCAAACCTTGCCTTCTGTCATACTCCAATCTTCTGGAGCGGGTGATCTGAAGACACCTGTTCTCACAATCAACGGTCCAACTTTTACCTTGGGTGTTTGACCTTCCAACCCAGATCAACAGTCCTGAGATCCTCCCCTCGATCAACGGTCGAGATCTCCTCCGGGTTTCAAACTTCGGGGATTTCGAATCTCAAACTTCACCCTTTCCCCAATGCTTTTATCTGAAGGTTGTGATCGACTGACACGTGCCCCCCCCTGGATCAACGACTGAGGATTATTTCAGGTCTATACTCGGAGTACACGGATTCATGCCACATCTCCCCTGAATCTGACGGCTAGAGATTGCTTCAGGACTTTATCCAGAGCTCACAGATCTTCACCACGTCTCCTCCAGATCTGATGGCTCATATTCACTTCGAGTCTTTGGGCCTTCGGGGTTCAGCGTCTTCAGTTCTCAAACTAAAAAATCCCATGACAAATTTCCTGGAGCTCGCGATCTGTTGACAAGTGTCCTCCGACAGATCGACGGCTCTCGGCTCTTTTGCACTCCACGCTTCGGGAATCTCAGAGTTCAAACTTGATTCCTCCTGAGCTTGCGATATCTGACAGCTCAGATTCTCCTTGGCAATCCAACACTGGACGTTCACCTCGAACGATCTGACAGCTTAGTCTGCTTTAGATGATCGAACGACGAAGATTTTACTTTGGATAATCCGAAACTCCGGACTTTGAAAGTTTCAAGTCTCAAATATTGGTGGGTTCTCTCCCCTACGTGTACGAAGCATTATAGCTCGCGTACCTTGTCTTGAATCAGACGACTGTTGATCCTTACGTTGTGATCCAACAGCTCATCGTTCCTCCTCCTGAGCTCCTAATTTCTCTGACTTAGAAGATTTTCTAAGTGTTCAAAGGTTTTGAACCTTTGCTCCTCTGACGAGTCCGACTCTTGGATCTCGTTGACACTTATGAAAAGTGTTATTCCTCCTAATCTTGGTCTTGTGAAGACTTCGACTTCCCGCGCACTCCTTGCGTTTTAGGGATTTCAATAACTCAGATCCGAAGGATTTCTCGAAGAGAAATTCCTCTTGCCCTCTTAGCGTTCTCCTTTTGTTGGTTCTTCGACTTCTGACAAAGTCCCTTCGACACTTAGTCGAATCTCGGATCTGTGCACTCCTTGCACCAAATCTTTATGCAAGGTTTGAATTCTTATGGACAACTGTACATGCCTTGCACCAGTCTCTTTGCACTCCTTGCAAAGGGAAGTTTTGTGCTATCTCTTCTGAGCTTCGTAACCGAAATAGATCCCGTCAATGCACTCCTTGCGTTCTGTGTGCACACCTTGCACCACCCGACATAAGAGAAACAATTGAAACTTATCCTAACATTCACAGTTCCATCTACTCATAACGAAATTCATTCATTCATTCATGAAAACACAATAACAAGAAATTGCAAGCAATGTCCACACCATGCACTGGGTCAATTTTTCTCTATTATATAGTGAAAAATGGCTACAACTATGATCAAAACAAAAACTGAAAACTCAGAAATCTCCTACTAACTTGCAACTAGCCTCATTTGGGCATACATAACCTCTATTTATCTTAGAGGGTTCTTAGGTTCCCCCTGACTACTTGGCTACTTCAAAACCTAACCTAACGACTATCTTAGATCAGTCATATTCCAGAGCAGGAATGGAAACTCCCACTTCGCTCGCAATTGTTCAAGCGTGCTTCAAAGATTTTTCCGTCCCTGATTTCAAACGTGCTAATTGCTGAGTTCATACGTGCTTCAAAATATTCGCCAAGACTGCCAGCGTTGAGATTCTGGAAAGATTCCTATGCGCTGAGTGGTCTTGCTCCATGTGCTTGCCAACGATGCTCCTGCATCACTCTTGGAGGTCGATTTACTCTTATCAAAGATGTCCTTGAAGGACAGGTTGTGTATTGGATGGCACTAGTTGCCATCCCTGCCACGGTCCTCACAAAACTCTGCAAGTTGATTTTCAACTTCCTTTGGTCAGGCTGTTCTAACCACTCTCGACAACATCTCTGCAATTGACAAACACTGGCTAAACCTAAACAAAAGGGAGGTTGGGGAATCTGAAATCTCTTCCATTTTAGTCAAGCACTTGCGACAAACTCACTCTAGCGAGTGCTAAAACACCTTGGCATTTGGCACATAGTTATTCTTGATAAATATCTTTGTCATCATACAGTCAATAACTGGCTCTTATCAGAATCAAATTCCACCAGATTGGCTTCATTTTTTTGGAGGAACATCACAAAATGAAAGCATCTGCTCACCCAATGGATAAGATGGCTCCTAGGCTTGAGGCACACAATTGCTCTTAGGTGTGACCGTACTCTGGGATTGGAGGATACATCCACTTTATCCCCACAACTGATACTCAACTCCATATAAAAAACTGTTGGTACCTTTACCAAATCCGTGACACTACCAGAGCGGATTATCTACCTAATACATGGATTACCAGCGCAACACTTGGCCTTGATTCTGAGCTTACACATGAATGGAATAAATTATGTACTGACTTATCTCAATTGGGTATACATCTCACAGATTCAGATGATCATCTTCAGTGATCGAGGGGCAATAGATCGGGTCTTCCCATTGTTCAAAACTTATATGCAACAATCATTAATTCACAAGGGCACACAGATGCCAAAGGATGACAAAAACACATTTGGACCTGGCACATTTCGCCCAAGATCAAGCATTTTATCTGGATGATGACTGCATATAAACTGAATACCTAGGATATGCTCCAAAAAAAGGGTTGGTTTGGACCAAATTTTTTCCATCTCTGCCTCTCTGATTCTGAAATGACAGATCACATTTTTATTAAGTGCATATTTACAAGACATGTATGGGAGAAAATCACTCTGGCTCTAAATTTACAATCCATTTGGGATGGGAATGAGCTTTTGGACTGTTTTGACTCTTGGGCCCAAAGGAAACACAAGCTTTTACATCTCCCATCACTAATTTGCTCGACTATTTGGCTGGAAAGGAATAAGACTATTTTTGAAAATGGGACCCCTTCCATAAGTGCAACAACATATAAAGCACTTGGAATTTATAACTCTTGGAAGGAAGCATACACTAAAATGCCAAGACTTCAGCACATAAAGAAGGGCCCTGATTTAGATGACACTCCTACAGGTTGGTTCGATGGAACATCACTTTCAAATGGCTCTCAGAGTGGAGCTGGTGGATTAATCAAAACCACTCAAAACACTTATTATAAATGGACTTTCAACTGTGGCCCGGGCACCAATACCAGGGCATAAATTTTGGGTGCCTGGGCTACACTATACTTGGCCTCTAGACGACACATCGAAGCCCTCTAGGTTCTTGGGGATTCCAAAATTGTCATTGAATGGCTGAGCAACAAGGACGATCTACAAGCAATCTCCCTCTCTGCTTGGAAGGACAGAATCCAACGTCTACAATGCACTTTCAAAAAACTCAGCTACAATCACATTTATCGTGAGCATAACGAATCTGTTGATCAACTTTCAAAGACTGCGCTCCAGAAAAAAGAGGGTATCCTATCCTACAACCTCTGGATTGATGGACATGAGGGCCCTTCCCTCTTTTTAACTCTTTTCTAAGATCAGTTTTTTCACCTCCTTCCTCAGAGGACTTTCTCGATATGAAAGTTGGAGATTTCATTATCACCTGGTTTTAGAATTTCCTCATATACATCTGAAATTTTTGTTTCAATAGCTCACTCTTCAGTTATCTAGCAACTTACACTTTCTGTCACTTTTTCCATATAAACTTTCTTCCTTTGTAGGTCAATGGACCACTATAGGCGAAAGTTTTGCTATCTTCATTACAACAGATTTTTTGCATTTTGCAATTATAACCTCCAGTTAAGAAAACAAATTATATAATACATAATTCTAAATTTCCAATTGAAAAAATAAAAATAAAATTTTATTAATTACACCACATCAATCGTCTTTTATCAATAATGCACGCTAATGCAATGTTGTCTATAATGTGCATTATTGTCTATAAACTTTGTTGGAAATTTACATACACTAATGATCATGCCACTCTTTTTCAAAATGATTACGGGGCAGTCCTTCTTATTATTGCACCATTCAATTAATTTTGCACTCTATTACCTTGCTATAACATGCTGCTATCATTAATTTTATTCGTGAAATTATTAATTGAGACGAGTGAAATGATTATATGTGTAATTTAATATAATATTAATAAATTAAAATAAAATAAAAATGTTAAATTATATATATATATATATATATATAGTTAATTTAATTAATTAAATAATTTATGTAAGATATTTTGTTAATAGGAAAGTTATAAATTACAAAATCAAATTTAATATAATTCTTCAAGATTATTAATTATTATTATTATTGTAATATGGTGTAGCAATCTAATTGCTAAAGTCTATGGAGGTGAACATACCCTACTCATCTCTGGATTTGAACTTGTGATTTCGTATGAGGAAACAAATGTTCTTAACCATTAGACCCACTCAAGATTTCCATGTAAAACTTTGTTAGGGATTTGGAAAACCCTCTAGGCACTTTCTCACATTCTGTGATTGACGTCCAAGGTAAATGCCATTGATGGACAACATGTACACTTAACCTTGAGGGAACCACGATGATTCAACCTCGTGACCTCCTTGACCATTACAATTTTTTTTAACCAAAACAAAATTTGTATTAATTCAAAARAGATGCAACTGGAGCATACAAAGAGTTACATAGAGCTGATTCTTGTTGCCTTCAACAAACCAAGACAATTTTCTATGTATACATCAAAAAGCTTTAGGCACACTACAAAGAAAATGTTCTGGGTTGACCTATATTTGACATGTTTCACATAGACTCCTAAAATACATATAACTCATAAATACATATTATTAACGACAAACAAGAGCACTACCCTCATTTTCTTGCCCCTCATTAGATTGAGGGGAGCTTTGTCCTTTGACTTCCATAGGGTCTCTCAACTGGTGAATAATTTCTTCTTCCTTTAGCATAGCATGGAACGAGTTCTCTATTTCCTTGTTATTGTATGCCATTGATAAAGAGTCCATGCATTGGGTGAGTGTAAGGCTTCACAACCAATTGCACTCCGCTTTGTGGGAATCGAGTCGTTTCTTTTGATGCACTAGGATACTCATGATATTAGCAGTTTGAGTGGTGCAAACTTGCTCAATCTTTGTAATTTTGGAGGATACTAATAACAGAGAATTTTGATTGGCTTGAATGAGGTCCTCATGGTAGCACATGACTCTGCAGAGCTCTTGGAAATCTCCATTATCCATGATGAAAACACCTGCACAATAGACTTGAAGGAGAAACCAGTGGAGAAAACCAAAACCTTCTGCTCACACCAACATAATTAAACTCGTCAACATTAATAGGTTGCCTGAAATCTAAAATTGAAGTTCTAGTGGCATATGCACCATGCCTAAAAGTTTGAGTCGCTTCTCGAAAACCCGAGGCCAAGAGAGAATAACTATACTATACCCTAAATAATAACACAAGACTTTTACAAAGGAACACAAGTTCCAAAAACTCCAATTTTCTCCCCCTAGTCACACAGATACAATGAGCTTCTAAAAAAACAAAGACAACTTCAATTGGAAAATCTAGTGGGTCAAAATTAAGACTAACCCAATTTCTGGATAGGAAATTACAATTAGAATTTTCTGYATCCTGAAAAAGAACAAGCTCCCAAATTATCAGTAGATTGCTGCAGAGTATCCCCAAGATGATAATGTTGGTCCTCCCCGTAATTTCCACCACCCAAATGCCTCAAACTCTCTTAATTCTATTGACTAAAAGAAAGAGAAATCAAGTAGGTTGAGACAAGCTAGAGAGGTGTGACAACATAGGCTTTATACGTTTGGTTTCTTGCTCACACAGAAGGCTAAGAGAAGAAAAAGACCAATTTAGAGGCTACAAAAACACCGATCGAAGCAACTTACCAGATTACTAGGCACATGAAGCTAGCCTAAAATACCCCAACACTCAGTCCTTAGCTCTGACGTTATCCCACCTGGAATTACCAAAACACAGAACATCGTTTATTTGCCATGAACCAAAAATTATTTCGCATGGAGAAGAGGATGCTATGCATCCTCGGGTCGCCCTTCCTAAGGCTTTGCCAACTCATAATTAAATGTCGATTCATTTTGGATTTAATGTGCATTGAAACCCACTTAAACAAAGATTTAAGGGATTGCTCTAAAGTATTAAACCCCATTTTTTACCAAGGTGCTAGGGTTAAACTCAGTCACTCATTTGGCCCATCGATCTACCTGCTTGTTCAAATCTCTCTTTATATGGAAGAAAGAGACTTCAACGAAGTGGTTAATTTCTTGTTTCATTCTAGAGAAAATGTTTTCTAATTTTGATCCTTCAGGTGTGGATTTACTAGTCATTGCTTTAATGACGATCATTAAATCGCCAAAGATTGATAGAGCTCTAATATCTCCCTCCTTGACTATAGAGAGACCACACCATAGAACACATGATTCAACCAAATTGTTTGAGACATTTCCTATATCCCATGCATAGTAAATTATTGAAGTTCCTTCAAGATCATGAAGACCCCCCTACTTCTGCCACCCCACCTTGGCTATTACAACTTCAACATGGCAAGTCAAACCAATTTAGTTAACCTTTGGGACTATATATATAATCAGGGAAAACAACAACCATCTCAAAGACCTTCAATATGTATCAAAATTTATAATGTATAATGAGATCATCACCTTACACTGTCTAAAACCTTGCTAGTGTTAAGGACGATGTTCCACAATGAGATACTTGAATACACTACGCACTATGATGAATTTAAATGCAAAACCCTACGAAACAAAGTTGTAGTCAAGTATGTGTGTGTGCATTTTAATTCTAATTTTTTTAAGAGCCACATAATTTGTATTTTGATTTTTTTTTAATCTTTTTAAAAATAAATTCAAAGTTATTATGTATCTATGTTAATAATAAAATATATCAAGGTAGATTCATCTTAACTTCAATTTTTTTTTGAGTATTGAGAAGTTTGAGCTCACTTTCTTTTTGAATTCTATGTGGAACATGTTATCTAGATTTTCTTTTTGAATTCTATGTGGAACATGTTATCTAGGTGTATGTGAAACAATAATAGAATACACCTATCCTATAATATTTTGAAATTGCTTCTAAAACATAAAATCTCCTCTTCTCCCACTAACATTTAATAGATCTTAAATTAAAATTAAATATACACAATATCAAATCCCCACTCCAAATTATAAAACCTAAAACATTTAAATGCATAATCCTCTTCAAAGCCCAATCAATTTGAAATTATATGGATGAGCATATAAAACAATAATAAAATACACCTATTTTATAAACTTCTTACACAATATTTTTCTATAAAACTCATACATTATAATTTTTAACTGTTAAAATCTACACACTTGAATATAAGATATTATCTTAACTTCTTACACAATATTTTTCTATAAAACTCATACATTATAATTTCTAACTGTTAAAATCTACACACTTAAATATAAAATATTATTTTAAATCCCCACTCCGTATTATAAAACTATTTTTTTTTAAAACCTTTAAGTACACAGTCCTCCTCAAGACCCAGTCAATCCGGGATTGTAAAACCTCGGTGTATTAAAACCCTGAAGTGCACAATGCCCCGTCAAAGATCAATCGACACGGGATTATAAAACCTTTGTGCCAGTTTTATATTTTTGCATCAAACTGAGATACGCATTTGACAAATGGAAAGTAAGACTAATTTGCGTAATTTGCCATAACTCTCATTTGCGTGATTTGCCATAACTATCGTTTAAACCTTATCCTCTTCGGGAGAACTCCGAAGTCGGGTAACTAGATTATAGTCGAGCTGCTATACCCTTGGCATGAGGATTGCAGCAGTCAGTTGATGGAGATGGCGGCCGATTCTCAAGTTGCAGAAACCAAAGAATTTGTTCCTTACACGAAGGAAATCGGCCACGAGGGTCTCAAAAAGTTGATCCTGAAAGAAGGGGAATCGTGGCAAACACCGTTCTCTGGAGATGAAGTCGAAGGTGAGCTTTCTTACACACGCATGGAGTTACTGTTTGTCAAATGATTTGTTCAACACGGCATAAAATTATCAGGAGGTTTATATATACAAATGCTTGCATTGCGTTGCAGTACATTACACTGGTACCCTTCTGGATGGAACGCGTTTCGATTCCAGCCTAGACAGAGGAACCCCTTTCAGATTTAAACTGGGCCAAGGTAAGTGACTGTGTTCTGCTTTCGCGGGTTCGATCAGCAGCACGTTACATTACATAACCATGCTCAATGGGTGTGTGTGCAGGTCAAGTTATAAAGGGATGGGAACAGGGCATTGCGAGTATGAAGAAGGGCGAGAAGGCCATATTTAGAATACCTCCGGAGTTAGGGTATGGCGAATCAGGGTCTCCTCCCATCATTCCCCCAAACGCTACACTCCAATTTGAAGTGGAAATGCTCTCCTGGACAACTGTTAGAGATGTCTGCAAAGATGGAGGCCTTCTAAAGAAAACCGTGAGGGATGGAGAGAGATGGGCATACCCTAAAGACGCCGATGAAGTTCTAGGTATCTATTGTTATTTCAGGACATGGACATGAATTTATTCATTATTTACATTATTTACATGGGTGACTTTGGATAATATGGCTTAGTAAAGAAAACGGCTGGTTTTGTGTTATATAAACTTTTCTGCAGTGAGATATGAAGCAAGG
>SNQJ01S0287259.1:0-10919 GCA_010110895.2 Picea sitchensis | reverse complement strand
TGCTTTTGGAATTGAGCATATATAGTGCGCAACTATCTTTGAAACAAAAGACTTCCCTGGGTTGATAATTTATGTTTCACTTGGTTGTTTGAAATTAATTAAGCAATTATAGTGACCAACAAGGCATACATAATGGAAGGTGAAATCGAGAATATTAAGCCACCAATTATCAATGGTGAGCACAAGAAATGGGAATATGTTGAGGCCTGGCTATTGGAAATGAAGAAATATTTCTAGCTACATAATTACCCCTCCTGGGTAGAATCTAGAATTCCAACCTACCACTTGCAAGGAAAGACAACCATGTGGTGGGATCAGCTTAAGAAAGTGAAGAACCTTGATGAGAAGATGATCTCATGAAGGAAATTTAAACGATATTTCCAAGAGAAATATTTGTCCAAGCATTACTATGAAAAGAAGATAAAAGAGTTCTTTGAACTCAAGTTGGGAAGTATGACAATGGATGAATATGAAAAGAGGTTCTTTGAACCATTGAAGTATATTGACTTCATCAAGGATGAGAAGTTCAAAATCCAAAGGTTTCTAAGTGGGATACCCTCCTTCTACAGTGAAAATATTTGATACGATAACCACAAAAAATTGTAGGAAGCCATAAGGAGAGCAAGGAATCTTTATGAAAAAATCATAAGAAGGCCAGTTTTCTAGAAGGCTTGGAATGGAAAGGTGAAGGGTAAAAAGGACCAAAGGAAAAAAGGTTTTAAGACACCCTTTTTCATGAACAACACCCAAGCAAATCAACAAGGTCAGTCAACCAAAAATGAACACAAGACTGCAAATTCATTTGGGAAAATGCCAAGGAAGTAGCCTATACAATGTTGGGGTGTGAGGGAAATCATTTATATAGGGACTACACTAAAAAAGGAGAAAGAATGAGGATTTTCCACAACATTCAGGAGGCTGAAACAATGGAATACATGGGTGTAAGAATGCCAAGCATTTATGTATCCTTGGACAAAAATCAATTTTAATATCAATCCCCTATGATTGAAGTGGAAGGTAAGATTGATAACCAACCCATAACAATTTTAATTGATTTCGGAGCTAGACATAGTTACATAAACTCTAAAATTGTTGAAATATTTCACTTGTAATGGAGTAAGCATAATAAACCTTGGTTATTTGAATTAGTCATGGGAGCTAAGAGAAAGGTCAATGATCCTGTTAAATATTGTTTAATAGACATGAATGGACTCATCACAAAGATAGATGTAAACATCATACCATTGGGTTCATATGATTTTCTAATTGGCATGGATTGGCTAGAAAAACACCATGCTATCATAAACTATTACAACAATAAAATTACATGTCTTGATGAAGAAGGGTAGCAAAGAAATATTCAAAGCATTCTAAGAGTTGTAGTTGTTAGAGAGATCTCATCTATGCAGCTGAAAAAGAGTTTCAGGAAGGGATGTCAAATTTTTTCATCCCATATGGAAGAGGCAACCAAAGATAAAGTGGAAAACATTGAAGACCATCCAGTCTTGAGGGATTTTGAAGATGCTTTTAGAGAAATCCCAGGGTTTCCACCAAAGAGATACATTGATTTCTCTATTTATTTGGTGCCAGGAGTTGCCCAAGTTTCCAAGACACCTTATAGAATGGGTATGCCAGAATTGAAAGAGTTGTAGATGCAACTTGAAGAGTTGTTAAGGAAGGGGTATATGCACCCAAGTGTGTCACCTTGGGGTGCCCCAATTATTTTTGTAAAGAATAAATATGGAACCTTAAGGTTGTGTATCGATTTCAAACACCTAAATAAAGTCACCATAAAGAACAAATATCCTTTGCCAAGAATTGATGATTTGTTTGATCAGCTGAAAGGTGCAAGAATATTTTCCATGATTGACTTGAGATCACGCTATCATAAAGTGAGGATTAAGGAATAAGAAATCAGCATGAAAAAATTCAAGACAAGATATGAGCATTATGAATTCATGGTAGTTCCATTTGGACTATCAAATGCCCCAACTATTTTTATGTGCCTGATGAATGGAGTGTTCAAGAAGTACCTAGACAAGTTTGTAATTGTGTTCCTATATAATGTACTCATCTACTCTAATTCAGAACAGGAACATGATAAACACTTGAGAATGGTGTTGCAAGTTTTAAGAGAGAATAAATTGTATGCTAAGCTAAGTAAGTGCATATTTTATCAAACGAAGATTCACTACTTGGGGCATATAATTTCAGCAGATGGGATAGTAGTGGATCCTGAAAAGATAGAGGCCATTAAAGGATGAACAACACCAAGAAATTTCAAAAATGTTATATCATTCATGGGTATTTTTGTTTATTACCGAATATTCATATGAGGATTCTCAAATATTGCAAGCCCAATCAATTCTTTGAAAAATAAGGGAGTGAGGTTTGAATGTACTTCAAAGTGTGGAGAGAGTTTTCAATAGTTGAAGGAAATATTGACAAGTGCACCAATCTTAAAGATTGCATATATGGATGAAGATTTTGTTGTGTGCATTGATGCATGCAAGGAAGGGCTCGATGAAGTCCTTAGTCAAAATGATCATGTGGTATGCTATGAGTCCAGAAAATTAAAAGAGCATGAGAATAATTATGCTACCCATGATCTAGAATTAGAAACAATTGTACATGCATTAGAAATTGGAGACATTACCTTGTGGGTAAGAAATTTGATCTAAGAGTAGACCATTGTGGTCTAAATCATTTGTTTGGATAGCCAACACTAATTGTGAGACAAACTAGATGGCTTGAATTCCTTAGCAAATATGACTTTGAAATTAAGCAAATCAAAGGCAAGGAAAATCAAGTGGCTGATGAAATCCGTGGGAGAGCTCATGAAGTGCATGTTGTATACATTACCATGTACAAGATTGATGTGAAATATAATATTATTGCAGCAAAAAATTCAGATCAGCGGTAGGTGAACATAAACGAAAAATTACAACAAGGTAATTTTCAACAGAAATTTAATTATTATGAACTGAAAGAAGATGGAATTCTCATGTACAAAGGCAAAGTGTATGTGTTGAATTCCATTGAGATAAAAATTTAGTGCTGAAGGAAATGTACAATCTGCCATATGTTGGGCACCCATGATATCAAAAGACAATTGGAGCAGTAAAAAGCCAATACTTTTGGCCCGAAATGAAGAAAGAACTAGATAATTACATAGTTAGGTGTCTAGAATGCCAGAAGGTAAAGAAAAAGCATAGACATCCAACTAGGATGTTACATCCATTTTTCATTCCATAATGAAAGTGGGAAGTTTTCACAATTGATTTTATTTCTAAGCTTCCTAGAACAAAGAGGCAATATGATTCCATCATGGTGGTGGTAGATAAATTAACTAAGGAAAGCCATTTTATTCCAGTGAAGACAGACAAAAAGAAACAAATACTGCAAACCTCTACATGAAATAAGTTGCTAGGATACATGGATTTCCTAAGGAAATAGTTTCATAGAGAGATCCAAAGTTTACTTCAAATGTTTTCAAAGGTTTGTTCAAGGGATTTGGGACAAATTTAAATATTAGTACAACGTATCACCCAGAGTCATATGGAAAAAAAAAGAGGTTTGACAGGATAATTGAGGGCATGATTAGAATGTATGTGATGGATCATCCATCAAAGTGGGAGGATTATATTCATTTGGTTGAATTTTCCTAGAAAAATGGGTATCAAGCATCATTGAAAATGAGTCCATTTGAAGCATTGTATGGCAGAAAATGTAACACACCAGTGAGTTGGGATAATTCATCAGAAAGAGTAGTTATTGGGCCATATTTGTGTTGGAAAATCAAGAATTGATGGTTCATTACACATTACTTGGATTCATTCGGTCGAGAGGTCAACCTACATATGGATACAATTGGTCAAACAATTGACCAACACACCACACCAGTTGGTCGGGTAGTCGATGTGCCTGTCAGTCAGATAGTTGACCAACAGTCGAATCTAGTCGGGCGGTGGATTGACCATCGCTTCAATCGACTACAATTTGGATGGATAGTTGGACAGATCAAGTCTTGTCGAGATGAATTGATAGAACGGATTTTGTGGAGTAAACTCTAACCACCGATGGCTATATGTAGTCAATATCTTATGGATTCTATGGGAGTCAGTTAGATATTATAACTGCAAAATAATACCCCTTGGGTCATTTTCATATCAATGAATGGAAGTTGAGATTACACGACAGGTCATGCAGATGAAGATATGTAATATGAACTATGATCTTTTGATCACATTATGTTGTGCTTAAGTGTTGTAACAGTGTCTTTAGACACCACCTTTATCCTTCAAAAATGTTTGTCCCTCTTCGACTATCTATAGTGATATGTTCTTTGTTTCATATCATGTTCCATTTTATTCCCCAACATGGTATCATAGCCGATGGTTTAAAACCTCGACCTCTTATCTGCAAACCTTGTTGAGTCGGATTTGTTGTGTGATCGACTCCAAGATGATGATTTTTTCATTGGAACTTATTGAAACAAACCAGTCTATCTAGATATCAAAGATGGCTTCAAAGATTGATCCTATTTCAAGAATGGATAAAATTATGCAATATGGGCTCTAGATATGGAAACCCTATTGAAGAGTAAAGGACTGTGACAATATACCAAGGTTGGGATTCTAGATCCAACTGATGCTTCGGAAAAAAAATCCATTGATGGAAAGAAGGATGAGGATGTAGGAGTCATCATGACCTACATCTAGCAGGAAATTCGTTTTCATCTTAGTGGACTTGACTGTCCTCATATGATATAGAAGAAGATAAATATATTTTTCAACCGAGTTAACAAAATCCATATCATACAGTTAGAGAAAGAGTTTATCTCTCTCGATCCTCATTCCTTTGATAGAATGGAGGACTATTTGGCGTGTGTTGAGGAACTCTAGTTGAAATTAAGTTAATGTGGAGAGAAATACAAGAAGAAATATGGACAACTCATTGAGTTCGTCCTGATATATTTAAGAAAACATTTTGAGGCGTTCATGTTGACCTTTCGCACCAACTGGAAGGAGCGCAAGAAAGATGGTAAGGATTGCTCCTTTGAAGATTTCCTGAATAAGGAAATCTTGGTAGTAAACACCAAGCCCACTTTCTCGAGAGTAAGGGAAATATGGATTCCAAAAATAAAGAGAATACTGATACGTTTGCAAAGAAACCTAAATATCATGACCAAGGACCCTATATACAACCACAACAAAGTCAAAATAAGAATATGTGTCAGTACTATGGAAAGGATGGACATGTCAAAAAGAAATTCTTCAAGAATTGAGACAATTTAGAGGAGAAGGTTAAGAGACTTGAAGGAGACACATTGAATGTTTTTCAATCTATTGATAATTTCACCTTCCAAGTCAAGACTTCTCAGGCCTTGATGTCCCATACTGCATAGAATGAATGGTTTTTAAAATCTAGGTGCACTCATCATATGGAGAAGGATTCCACTTTATTCACGAAATTGAATAAAGCTGAGGAAAGCAAAATCTATGTTGCTGATGGTTTTTCTCTAGATTTTACTTTAGATGTTGCTAGTCATGGTGATATAATTTTTCGACACAGTACAATTGTTGATGTTTGTCATGTGCCAAACCTTAGTTCCAATATGTTGTATGTTGCTTAGTTGACTCAGATCAATAATATTGTGGAATTGTTTCCACATCGGTTCTTTGTTCGAGATTTGAAGAAAGGGAAGTCGATTATTGTTGATGAGATTATGGACCCGATGGACAATTTATACAAGTTACATGACTCGACTCCACCTAAATATAAACTAACTACACTTACTTCTCACACTAAAGAAAGAAGTCAAATTTGGCATGAATGACTTAGACATACGAATTTTTGGAGTTTGCAGGCACTGGCAACTCAAAACATGGTTGCTAGATTGTCAAGGGTGTTTCCCCTTGAAGGTCTATGTAAGGGTTGTGTACTTAGGAATCATCACCTGGAACCATTTGAATATGGACAATCATGGAGACCACATAAACTATTGGAACTGGTTCACAGTGATGTATTTTCTATTAACCTGCCTTCACTCATAGGTGCAATGTATATCTTAAACTTCATTGATTATTTCTCTCATTTCACATGGGTCTTTTTCCTAAAGAACAAAAATCTTTTCTTTGAGAAGTTCAAAGAATTATGGTCCTTTGTTGAAAACCAATTTGGTCGACCCATCAAGTGCTTGATATCAAACAATGGTGGTGAGTATGTCAAATCACCTTTTGAAGAATACCTAATTCAATCTAGTATTGATTGGCAGTTGTCGGTTCCACACACACCTCAGTGGAATGGAGTTGCAGAATGAAAGAATCAAACATTAGTCAAAATGGATATGCATCTTCTGTAGGATAAAGATCTGCCTCCTCGCTTCTAGGATGAAGTAGTATATTGTGTCAATCACCTACTCAACCACATATCGACTCAATTCATTCCTTCAATGAATCTAGTCAATTGATGGTATGGAAATAAGCCCTCTATTGGCCATCTCCATGTGTTTTCATGTGTTTCTTAGGCCCACATTCCTGATGATTGTCAAAATAAGTTAGATGTAAAAATTCATGCTTGCATCATGATGGGATAGTCTGAAGAGTTGAAAGTCTATCAACTATTTGATCTTGTCCGATGAAAGATCATTTTCCAATATAATGTTCAGTTTCATGAGAATACTTCTAGATTTAAGTTGTTGAAAGCCTCCTCTGGATTGATTTAGGATGCTCCTTTTGATGTTGTCTTGGACATTGATTCTCATGCTCCTCTCTTTAGTCCTTTGAATGGTCCATCGAACCCACTTGTTTCGACTCACCTATCGATCTCTATGTCGACTAGTCTGATTTATTCTATTTTGACTGGTCCACTGACTGAAGACCCTTTGACTTTTGATAAAACTACTATTGTGAACCTTGGTTCACCTATTTTTTTCCTAGTACGATAGGATGACAATATGATTGAAGTCATCAGAGCTAATGTCGAAGATGCCTCTTGCTGATGAAAAACTCCAAGTTAGAAGAAACATGCTATAATTTACTTAATGACTTGTATTCTTGAAACTTACGACCCTATTGCCTACTCAGATGTCGAAGGAAAAACTGAATTGGAACAAGAAATGCAGTCTGAAATTGATTCCTTATTAAAGAATCAAACCTAGGACTTGGTTCCTCAACCGCATGGAAAGAACACTGTGAAGTGTCGATGGGTCTACATGACCAAATTTACCTTGAAGGTGTTGTTGAGTGACATAAATCTCACCTCATCGCAAAGATATTTTCTCAACAAGAAGGCATCGACTAAACTAAAACCTTTTACCCCATTGCAAAGATGAACTCTATTCGACTAATTATTTCCCTTGTTGCTTGCTTTAGACGGTAGATTCATCATATGGATGTGAAGAGTTCCTTTATTCATGGAGATATATCTGAATAAACTTGCATGGAACAACCACCTAGTTTTTTTACAGATTCCAATTTAGTGTGTCAACTCAAGAAGTTGCTTTATGGTTTGAAGTAGGATTCTCGGGCTAGTATGCTAATATCGATAGTTTCTTTCTTCACCTTGGCTTCAAATGATGTGAATATGATCATAGAATGTATGTTCTCCACTCCAATGGAAACACTCTTATTTTTGTTGTATATGTTGATGACTTGATCATTACTGGAAATAATAATTCTCTCACCTTGAGATTGAAGAAATAGCTTGTCAAATCCTTTGATATGACAGATCTTGGTACTCAAAATTATTTTTTGGGTCTTCAAGTATTACCACTGTGTGATGGTTTTTTCATTTCTCAGTCTAAACATGTAAAGGATATTTTAACATTTTTTAATATAGTTGATTGCAAGCCATGTGCCACTCCATTTCGGTATGGAGTGACTCTTACTAAAACATGTCAAACACTCATTGTCGATGCTACTCTCTATCGACAATTAGTCAACAATATCATTTAGCTTACTCATAATCGACCCTTTGTTTCCTTTGTTGTTAGTGTGGTTTCTCAGTTTATGTGGGATCCCAGAGAAATCCATTGGAAGGCAGATAAAAAAATAGTTCATTATCTCAAGGGTACCACTCATTTTGGTATCAAATATTGTCGTAGTTTAAATTCACTAGTCAGCTTCACCAACTTCGACTAGGCTGGCGATAGAGATGATCGGATGTCCACTTCTAGGTATATGTTTCTCTATAGCACTAGACCTATGGTGTGGTCATGCGAGAAACAAAAAGGTAGTCTCTTTATCGACTAAATAAGTAAAATATTGTGGCATCGTTCAAGTAGGTACTGAAGAAGTTTGGATTTGCTAACTTTTGGGTAAGCTTGGATTTCTTGTTCATACCTCAACTACAATCTACTGTGACAATTAAAGTGCCACACAAGTTGCTAAAAATCTTGTTTCTCACAGTAAGATGAATCATGTTGAGATCCATTCTCACTATTTGTGGTAGTTGGTTTATGACGATGTTGTTTCTCTTGAATATTATCACAACAAAGATCAAGTTGTTGATATCTTCACCAAACCCTTAGCTGAAACTAGATTTATGAAACTTCATAGTTTTCTTAGGCTTTAGGAAGTTGCCATTGTGGGGGGCTGTTCTAGTGATGTAATTTCACCTTCTGAATATCCAAAGTTGTGTGTTGATAGGGGGGTGTTGGAACATCAAGAATTAATGGTTCATCACACATATCTTGGGTTTAGTCAGTCGAGAGGTCGACCTACATCTGGATATATTCAGTCGAGCGATTGACCAACACACCACATTAGTTCATCGAGTAGTTGATGTGAATATTGGTTAGACACTCAACTAGCAGTAGAAGATAGTCAAGCGGTGGATAGAACATCACTATAATTGCCTACGAGTTGGATGGATATTCAGTTGGATTGAGTCCTATCGAGCCAACTTGAAAGAACATATTTTTTGGAGTCAACTCTAACCATCGACAATTATATATGGACAATATCTTCTAGATTTTGTGGGAGTTGGTTAGAACTTATGACTATAAAATAAGACCCCTTGGGTCATTATAATATCATTGAATGCAAGTCGATATTTCACAATAGATCATGCAGATCAAGTTGTGCAATATGCACTTTGATGTTTTTATCATAATATATCGTTCTTAAGTGTTGTAACGGTATCTTCAGACACCACCTTTATCCTTCAAAAAATTTCATCCCTCTTGGACTATCTACAGTGATGTGTTCTTTGTTTCATATCGTGTTCCATTTTATTCCCCAACAACTTGTTGAAGGAAATGGAAGAGAAGATGACAAATATTAAGCATAATTTAAAGGCTTCCTAGGATAAGTAGAAACGTTTTGCAAACAAGAATAGGGTTTTTATATATTTCAAAGTGGGAAAACATGTGTTTTTAAAAGTGAAGGAGAAAATAAGTTCGCTAAGATTAGGAATTTTCCCAAAGTTGGCAATAATATATTGTGGGACTTTTGAAATATTAGAAACAATAGGGCCAGTTTCATACATGATAGAATTTTCTACATCCATGAGAGTGAATAATGTATTTCATGTATCATTATTAAATCAATGTGTGCCTAAACCTAACCACACAATTGATTGGAATGTGACCCAAGTGGAGCACGAAGGGGATTTCCCGGTGGAACCAGTACGCATCTTGGACCGAAAAGTCAAAGTGATTAGGAACAAGGACGTAGGAATATTAAAGGTTCAATGGACCTTCTACGGTACTAAATATGATACATGGGAGCATGAATAAAACATGTAGCAATAATACCCACAATTTTTTGACAATTTTGAAGAAAACATAATGCATAACTCTATTTTGAGAAGCTAAAGTTCTAGAACCACATCTCATTATCCTAGCCAACTATGTTGGGGACCCTGATAAAAGAATGGATAATTCCTTGGGTTAAACCTGATAAACATATGATATATCCCTTTAGTTATCCCTGATAAACGAATGGTTCATTCCACGGGTCAGCGGGTTGAGAGGAACACGAGATTATGGTTGGAACTATTGTTGGAGTATAAACTTGCATAAATTTAGTTTCTAAGTATTGTGATGTAAATTTTCATATATGTATACCAGCATAGTGTGCACCAAGGATGGTGCAAAATTTTAGGGGAAGGGGAATGTAACATCCCCATTCTAATCCCCAATTTAATTTACACTTAATGTAGATATAATGTGTGGCTATGGACAAAGCGATGTAATATGTGAATTGTATTTCTATTTTTTAATAATAAAATGTGATGCCAACTACTAAGGGAACATGAGCATAGATGGAGGATAAATTAATCCACAAGAGAGGGGAGAATCCAATAGAATGACAGAGAGGGGGTTCAGTGGGGAATTACCCATGTATATTAATTCAACCCATTTTTCCTAAAATTTCTATTGGTATATGAACCTTCTAATTTATGGTTGAGTGTTCCCAAATCCAATCATTGAATACATTTAAGAGGGTGGGTGTGAGTAGTCACATCCCATAGGTATTGGGCACATGGGGGTTGAGTAAAATCAGCCTGGGGAAGTGTGTGATTCAAGAAAGACAATCTAAAGAGAGGAAAATTCGTATGGGTGGAGACAATAGTTTTTCATTATTGAGTTTTTGTGCATCAAGATAAAGTAGAAAGAATGAAAGAGAGCTTAGATATGGTGCAACCATGGAGGGAGAATTCTAGAACATGTTGGAGCATATTTGCAGCATTTTGGAGCTAGAGATTGAATAGATAGGTTTTCATGCTTGAAGAGTGAACTCATGTGTGAGTTTTATTGTAACAATAAGTGTGGCTATTGTTTGTTGGTAGTTTTTCCTAGAAGTGAGTTCCCTTGAGTTCTTAGATAAGAGATGTTGGACACACCTACCACACTTAGAGGGGGGGTGAATGAGTGTGGGGCTCTTTTTCCCAAAACTGCCCTCTTGCACAAA
>SNQJ01S0287258.1:0-10919 GCA_010110895.2 Picea sitchensis | reverse complement strand
GAGTGCTAAGTGGACTATTCAAATCATGAGAATTATTGGTCAGTTGCGACTAATACTCATGAATATGGGTCATAGATTAATGACTTACACTACGCAGTTAATCCCGAAAATAATATCTAATATCTTGCACTGCGGAAGCCCCTGTATGCTTAGTCTTTCTATGATAAGCTGGATTGGTGGCCAAATGGATAGCTCTTTTGAATATCACATAATATGTACACATGGTACTACACCCTTCCAAACACACCCAAAAGACCCTTTAACCAGACTGCCTCCTTGCATGCATATGAAACAACAATATATTCCTCCTCGGTAGTGGACAAAGCCACTGTTTCTTGAAGCTTTGACATCCAACTAATGGATCCTCTTGCAAGGGTAAAGATGTAACCTGAAGTAGACCTCCTCTTATCCAAATCACTTGCAAAACCTAAATCAAAATAACCACAGATTGTGTCATTACAACCATCAAAGGTGATGCAATAATCGCTTGTGCCTCTTAGATACCAAAGAACCCATTTCACTGCTACCCAATGTTCTCTACCTGGATTTTTCATGTATCTACTGACAATACAAACTCCATGTGAAATATATGTTCTAGTACATACCATAACATACATTAAACATACTACTTCAATTGCATAAGATACATAAGACACATAATCCTTTTCTTCTTTGCTAGTAGAACATAACTTTGAAGAAAGCTTAAAATGGAAAGCTAAAGGGATAGTTACGGGTTTCACATCATTCATACCGAAATTCATGAGTATTTTCTCCACATACTTCTGTTGTGATAACCAAAGATTGTCATTTTTTCTGTCGCTATGTATTTCCATGCCCAAAATTCGTTTTGCTGATCCTAGATCCTTCATATCAAAATTCCTAGACAACTGATCCTTTAACCTATTGATCTCAACTATGATTTTTCTTGCATGAATCATATCATCAACAGATAACACCAAAATAATGAATATACCATTGAAACTTTTAAATTAAACACAATGATCATACTCACTTCTAGTAAAATTTTGGCTCACCATGAAGGAATCAAACTTCTTGTACCATTTCCTACGAGACTGATTTAGGCCATACAATTACTTCTTGAGCTTGCAAACGAATATTCTCTTGAGATCTTGAAAAAATCCTTCTGGATGTTCCATATATATTCCGTCATCAAATCTCCATGAAAAAATGTTATTTGAACATCTAATTGCTCCAACTTAAGATTAGATAAAGCAACTAGTGCTAACATACCACACATAGAAACAATCTTAAAAATCGGTGAAAAGATTTCATGGAAATCAATTCCTTCCATTTGAGAATACCCTTTTGCAACATGTCTAGCTTTGTATCTTTCATTTCTGACATCAACACCCTTCTTCAATTTGTAGACCCAGTTGCACCCAACAACTCTTCAATCGTTATTTTCCATTTGGCACTTTTAACATCATCCACTGCTTCCTGATAACAAGAAGGTTCCCCATCATTAGTAATCAATGCAACAAATCAAACATAATCTTCATACCTCTTGGGAGGATTTTTTGGCCCATGTAGATACCCTCAAAGCTGGTTGTGGTGTTTCCACATATTATTCTTATTCAGAAGATTCTTCTTTCTCCTTTTTCTCTATAGATGGATGAGTCTCTAATTGAATTTCATGATGTTGTGGTACCTGTTCATGTTTCATTTCAAACTTTACAGCATATAATTTTATGGTAGGAGATTCATTAAAAATTACATCTCTGTTAATGATGATTTTATGGGAAGTATGATCTCACAATATATATCCCTTAACTAAATCATCATAACCAACAAAAATGTACTTCTTTTATATGGAGTCTAACATTGAATGTTGATCTTTAGGAATAAGGGCATAAACATCACAACCAAATATTTTCAAATTTGAGTAATCACAAGGGTGACCTGTCCATACGTCTTTGGGAACTTTACAATATATTGCAATTGATGGTGACTGATTGACCAAGTAGAAAACAATAGTGACTGTGTTTGCCCACAACTCTTGCTCCAAATTAGCATTACTAAGCATGTTCCTTTCTGTCTCTAGAAGAGTCATATGTATGTGTTCTTCCACATCGTTTTGCTGAGGAGTGTATACCATAGTGTTATGCCTTTTGATCCTACCTTCCTTGCAATATCTCTCAAATTCCAAGGATGTGAACTCACCTCCATTATCTGTTCTCAAACACTTGATTCCTTTGCCAATTCCCTTTTCAACCAAACTCAAAATTGTTTAAATACGTTGAACACATCATCTTTTCTCTTTATAACATAGACCCACACCTTTCTAGAGTAATCATCTATAAATGTTACAAAATATGACGATCCTCCAAAATAAAATGTAGGGAATGGCCCCCACACATCTGAATGAATATAATCAAGAACACCTTCACTTGTATGAATGCTTGTCTTAAACTTATGTCTATACTACTTCCCAAAAATACAATGTTTGCAAAAATTCATATTCAAGTATTTCAAATATGGAAGTAACTTGTGATTTATCAATACCTTTAGTCCTTTCTCACTCATATGACCCATTCATTGAGGCCATAAATGAGAAGGTTCATTTTCTTCCTTTGATGTTGTCGTTGCTTCATTTACTTGAGTGCTTCCTTCTACTTTGTAAAAGTTTCCAATATTCGTAGCCTTCATAACCACCAAGATGCCATTGGACACTTTCAGTGCTCCACCTTGACTTGTAAACATGTAACCTCTAGAATCCAACACTCCCAAAGATATTTATTTATTTTTAAGTTCAAGTACATATCTAACCTTTGTCAGTGTTCTAGCAATATGGTACCATCATCAACAACTTGATAAGAGGAAAACCAACTCTTATGTGGACACATGTAATGTGAAGCCCCAAAATATAGTAACCAATCTTCATGATAATGTGAGACCTTACAAATGGATAAAAAATCATCAACCATACTTGAACTTGACTCAATTGGATTTGATTAATTCCTTACCAGAGTCTCGCATGTATTCTTTTCTCTTCCAACAATCCTTCTTGATATGGCCTGTTTTACCATAGTAGCAACACTTTAGCTTCCTCGTTCTTCCCTTTGAATTGGATTTGGATGTAATTCTTGATTTCTCCCCTCTTTCTTTCGATCGTCCTCTAACCACCATTTCTTTTGGTGTGGAGTTTTCTATATTTTGTTTCCTCACCTTCTCAAACAACAAAGCACCCACAATAGCTATATACTCAAGAGTATCAGTCGTACCAAGTATAATGGGCATGAATAAATGATCCTAATGTTGGGCCCATGATTTGTACCCCTTTTCCATCCATTTATCTTGTTTTGGAGATACTTAAGTAATCATTTACCCTCTTTTGACAATATCTTACCTATGCCTTCATGTTTTAACCTAAGGTGCAACCTTTTTATGAATTGCATTATTTAAGTAGTAATATGGGTTGTTAAGTAGTTTCCTACTTGATTTCAGGTTTACTAATGAGATCTGTTGGAAGCATATACTTGAAGGCTGGAAACAGGTTGTGTTCATTCAAATATTTGATGTTGTTACTCCCTCATAAGCTTCGATGGTATCCCTTTTGATATGTTGTTACTTCTATATGTCGTCACTCTTTTAGCCATGATATTGCCACTTCCACGATCCCATTGATACTTGAGCATTTGGTCTTTGACCGATTCTCAAATATAGGAGAAGACAAGTGCCAGCGTGGCAAGGATGAGTCACCAGAAGAAATGGGAGTACGAATTGTTGCAACTATTTGTGGTTGTGATAATATACCAAAATGCTCTATTCTGTACATAGGTTGTAACAACATGAATGTGCAACATATCTTGTTTTATGTAATTATTAGATCCAATATTCAATTTTGTAAAGATTGTTATCTAGAAATTTATAAATAATAGGAAACCTCTCCAGTTGAGGGGGTTGGAAAAAGAAAGGAACAAACTGTGAAACAAAAGTCTGGTGAACTTGTTGTATCATCTATTTTCTATAATATGAGTATACTTCCTCGTGCTATTTTAGCATCAATTTGTGAGTTGCTTCATAAACCTTGGCTGGTGAAGGAAGGCCCCCCTTCTCTAATCAGGTGTTGTAGTTCCATTTGTTTTATTAGGTATATTTATTATAGTCTTCTTTCGTTATTCAAGTTGTTGTAGTGATTATTGGTCAATGTGGATCATAGATGATTTTAGGGGATAATTTTCATGAATGCGATAATTTTCCATGATTTTTCCCAAAAGAAGAATCACAAATTTCCATTTTTTCTAAAAACAATTCTCCCAAATTCCATAGAATAAAATTATTTTAGCATAAAAATTGACAAAATTGTATATAAACTATATAAAATTCTTAGAAATTTGAATATTTTTACAAAACTATTGTCAAACATTTTACATTTTTCATATTAAGGACTAGTAATATTATCCCATGTTTCTACGTTTTCATATAAATTTTCATCCTTAAAATTATCGTGGAATGTTATTTGTTGATGAATATTGTTAATTACATGAGATGTTACTTGTAGAGCTTGATTGATTATTAGCAGGAATCGATAATCTTTTTTATTGTTGTCACTTTTGTATATTGGAGTTTCATTATGATTTTGTTGCATCATTTGGATTCTTAACATACAAATTTCCTTATTAAAATTATAGCAAGTGCATTCTCTTTAAAATCATTGTGAGTCCAGGATTGGTTAAGAGTAATTTTGGATTGTTTTCCATTTTTTAGTTGTTATTTCCTTTCAGCAAGAGTGGTGTGGATCGAGAGTGATTCCCCTTTAAATGAGTGTTGCATGAATTGAATATGGTTTTCTTTTCAGTAAGGAATTGTTTGGATTGAGTGCGATCTTTCTTTATCCATAGCTATGTATAAGGTTTTACAAAAGATAAATTAGGAGTGTTTTTTCCTTTAGAAAGAACAAATTGATTGAGTTTTCATTCACTGCATGATCATTATAATTACCAACACTATAGAGGAAAATGTAGCTTGCATAAAATTTGCACATATCCTTGAAAAAAAAGAAGACCACTGGTTTGATAATTAATGTGAAGTGATATTAGTTGTCTCAAAAAGAAATTTAAAAGCCCAAATATTTTAGCATTGTTTCCAGGGAGGTTATAAGGGCACAAAAGTACAATGTAGTGTTGGATTATTTGCATTATTTATGGTGCTATTGAGGCCTAAGAAGTCAAGATGTAAGGTAAGAACCTGCGTATATATCACCAACCATTGGGTTATCGTGGTAGACTCTCATCTCACCTGCACTGGAGCATATAGACTACATGGGTGAAAAATAATATACAATGCATGAATAGAGGTAGAGGAAGACCCCCAAAAACTGATAATCCTTTGGGTAAAGGATGTTGAGGAAAAAATGTTCAAGGAAGAAAAACATATATGCAAATGATTACTGCAAAGGAATAATCATAATCTCGTAATGTTGTTAAAGTGGCATCCCATGTAGGAACCATTCGTCGACATAAACCTAAAATTAATTATGTCGAGATGGTCGAAGATGAACTAAGAAAGGAGTTAGGTTCGCAAGGAGAACCTTCTGTAGTAACATAAAATGAGTTTCAAAATCTAGCATAAGGACGGGGGGAAACAAAGGAGCCTATACCAAATTATCAAATCCTAGTACATGGAAAAACCCATGAAACTCCTATTCTAGATCAAGGAATTTTTGTCAAACCTTATACATTAGAGACAAAGGAACTTGTCTCACCCCATCAAGTACATCCTGACTTTGGATTCCCATAAGAGTATTGGAGGCTATGGGAAAACATGGTTGATACAACCTCTACGAATGAATTTACCATTGTTGATACCCATGGAGGCATACCTATGAATAAAATCTCGTTATCAACCCTCCCTGGTTCCCATAGGATCATCACCGAAGATCCATATGCCTTCTTGTTCGAATTTTATGTGCTATGTCAGAGATATGAGTATACCATTGTTTTCATAATCTAAAATTGTTCCCTGCCACCATGAAGGGAGTAGCCCTGAGATGGTTTATGATTTTTTGAGGTGGTACTATAACCTCTTGTGACAACATGAAGAAAAAGTTACTTGAGAATTGTCAAGGATACTACATATCTCAAGAACTTAGGGAGGAAATCTTCAAAATGACACAAAAGGAGGATGAGAATTTGGAATATTATGTAGAGAAGTTCCAATACAATTTATAGAGATCCTCACATACCACTCTAGGTAGTGACATCTTGAAGAAAAATTGTATCATATGAATGCGATATGGATGTTTGGATATGTTGGATCTAATGGGAAAATGGGATATCTCTAAGGAAATTTATGAGGCAATTTGGATCTATGTATAAGATGTTCAAAAGAATATCCAAAACCAAACAAGGGATCAGGAACTTCCCCACCGGAGCCAAAAAATAATCCAATGGGTGAGTAGCTCATATGGATATTGGAAATTTGTTATAAGACTTCAAAACTGAAAGTCTCATAATGCTATCCTCATAGTTGTATGTGTTTCAATATAAACAAAAACAATTGGAGGATGAAAACGAACTCATTGTTTTTTGCCCGAAATCCAGAATGAAACACTCCTAAAGAGAGTGCCTAGTAAAATTTGTCGATATATGTAGAATTTTCGATCAAGATCATCACACACAATCATGCTCATGTTTACCTAGATTAAAAGCAGTCTATCAGGGAACCAACAAAGAAGTTGAGCCAACTTATTTTATAGCATCGAAAAAGACATGGAAGGCACGACCTCCGGGTATGAATCATGATCCTTTTACATTTTTCAATACTTGGATTAGTTAGTATAATCCTCACACGAAAATACCCCAACAATTCCAGTATTCGTCACCTTGGGTACAACATCCAATAAATACTCAAATGAATATTCTTGTGATTCAACCTCAATTACCCATACAAGCTAACCTGAATCCAAACAATAAGATGGTTCAACATGATGAAATTTTAACCTTCCCATCCTATAGTATTTCCCCCCTTATATGTAACAATGTACACCTTAGATCCGGGAGGGTAAATTAACCAATAATCACTAAACAGTTGGAGGACAAGCCCCCACCTCTTAAAACCGAACAACATCATGAAGGAAATGAAGATCCTACACATGTTGCAACTCGAGAAGTAACAACAACAAATCAATATGCGGTTGTTACTATCCTCACTCACATTCAATTTGTTGATCCTCCATACTAAGAAACTTTGGTAATAGCTACGACACCCCCACAACCTAAGTTTAACCTATTGGGAGAACTCCAAGACCTGTGCATCAAAATCCGTTGTTACAAGAAATAAGGGATGTACTAATTTACGCCAGAAATGTTTGAGAGATATGCCTTAATAAACAAGGAAGAAAACCAGGGTATCCACCCAGTATCCATTTTTTGGGAAAACTATCTAACCTAATTTTGGGTAAGGATACACCGATCAATAGTAATTATACATCACCTTCCCCGCTCCTCTGTATAAATGGAATAGAAACCGCAGGTTGGTAATTTCAGAGTGCTGCCCTCATCGATCCGTTCACAGCATCTTCTGGAATAAGTAGTGCATAAAGCGCCTAATCCTGTTTAAATTCAGTTCGTTTTAATCCAGGCCGAGCTACCACTCAGCAGGTGGGAATTAGTATTCTGGAAGATTACATTAGCCCTAAGAAGACTACCTATACGTCATGCGCGCCACTTAGTTCTGGCTCCCATGTTAGTGCACCAGTCGTAATTAGATCATCCGAGAATTGATCAGTATTCTAACCATGAGGCTGACGATTCTTGTGGCAAGTCCCAACGTATCATAATAGTTAAATTTCAGTTCAAGTATATTTTTTGAGCCCATTTCAAGTTTCATCTTAATTTTTTTTTCTTATAAATTTTAATTTTAATAATTTAGAGGGAAATAATTAACTTAGTTTACTTCAAAGTCTAAGTAGAAATATCTATATGTTCTGTCTACCCAGCAGCAAACACCACCCATATTTAATGAAATTACTGACTGAATGCTTTCAGTACATTTAAATATTGTGGAAATATTTATATCCCCATGTACAGTGACACTATTGACAGATTGCTTTTAGTGTTAGGAAATAACATTCCACATCCACCTTTCTTATCAGTCAGTGCTTCTGTATCCACGTATTAGAAGAATAGGAAAATTGTTAGAGGACTTGTAATATTTATAGAAAATCTGCAATTTGTTAAAAAGGTATTCTCATCTTGTAATTTTATGTAATTTTGCTTTCTTATTACAATAATAATGTGTTTGTAAATATAGTGTGTATCTTGTTTTCATAGCTTTTTAGTATGATTTTTTAGTATGATTATACAGTAGTCTGATATCGGAGGGAAGTTAAATTATGGGGGGAGTCCACAGGATTAATAATAGAAGTTAAATTATGGGGGGAGTACACATCATTAATAACAGTAGTTATTATTTTTGGGTTGAAGTTGGATTGATAGTTCTTTTTGGTTTGTTTTGTTGTTCATTGAGATATATTGATGGCTATTAAAAATAAATGTGATGTTTAAAAATAAATGTGATGTTATTTGTAGTGAAGAAAGATGTATGGTTTTTTTTTTAAGTTAATAGTTTTTTTTTATTATATTTGAGATATATTGATAGTTATTGAAATTTTAATGTGTTGATATTTGTAATTAAGAAATATGTCTGTTTTCATTTTGCAAATGTTATTGGAGTTTTCTGAATAAAATTATTTCCACATGTTTTCAAAGTTATTTTTTTTTATCATTGAGATATACTGAAATTTAAATGTGATGATATTTGTAGGTAAGAAAGATATATGTTTTCATTTTACAAATGTCACTGGCGTTTTGTGAAGAAAACAATAAGTTCAAAGTAAGTGTTGCAGGAGGAAAATAAGTTCAAAGTAAGTGTTGCAGGAGGAGAGATGTTAAAATCTCGCATGTCTGAAGGGGTGCCATTTGTCATGTTAGCAGATACTTGTTAGCAGAAAGGCTGTTGGAAATAACATCCACATATTCTCTGAGTCAGCCCGCAATTGTTTGTCCGTTACTTGCACTGGTTGAGAAGAAATTGAAGAATAAGAGAAGTGTTTGTTATTGTAGTAATTGGAATATGCGGAGAAAATCCACACTTTGTTTAAGATTAAGTAATTTGATGACCTGTCCCCCGGCCCAGACCAAGGGACAACAGCGAACCGTTAAGGTTTTAAGAGAGCTGCAGACACAGAAATAGTGAACCCATACCTAGCATGAACTGTTAATCTAAACTGACAAGTAGCTTTTAACTTGTAAAACCCTCCTAGATAATAAAACTCGGTAATGTATTGGATCCACCGTTTAAAATGCTTACAGTTACATTGTTAAAGAATGCTTTTCTCTTCCGGTCACGCTCTTACATGTACACTGTTTTTTGTTAATGCATGCTGCACCCACGATGGTATTGGGGCTTTCTCTTCATAAATAACATCGCCCCTACGTTCTGCTAGCATGCCTTCTTCCTGTTCTTCTTTCCATGCCCTGTTTATAGGAGAAGGGCTCCATTAGCATCCATCCTTGTGTGGAGTTGCTGGCTTTTGGTCAACATCAATCATTTCCCTTAGAAAACAATGGTCACCATTGCTCTTTCCCTTAGAAAACAATGGTCACCATTGCTCTTTTAATATGGCAGGAACCTACTTGAGTATTCCTAACTAAAAATTTAAGCTTTGAAGTCTTTCTAAAAGTTTAAACTTTGATAATCTTCTTAAACTATAATCTGCTCTTGAAACAAAACTCCTTTGCTCATACGGCCATTGGAGGTGGCATGTTGGATGACAGAGACTTTGAAAAAACTGTTTTCCTCCATTTGGCTAGGCCCTAATGATCTAAATGGTCACCGAGAAAACTATGGTTCAGGAAAAAGAAACTACAGATGTGGCGGAAAATGAGTACGTTAACAAAGTACTTTGTGAGCCTTTCCATTGCTGCAAAAATGTCTAGCAGATTCTGAATAGGATGTTGTGTATGTTTCTCCTTGATTCAATGCACCTTCAGTTATGTACTTCCCTTCGTCAAAGAATTCTTGAGAGTAATTTCCTAAACATTTGAAGGTCTCCGGCGCTTTGAGGATATCTCCGATTTGAATGGTACACTTAGAACCCATTAGGTCAAAGAATTCTTGAGAGTAATTTCCTAAACATTTGAAGGTCTCCGGCGCTTTGAGGATATCTCAGATTTGAATGGTACCCTTAGAACCCATTAGAACAAACATCTTCCATATATTGATATTTTGTGATCTAGAAAATGGATTATGTACAGGGGTATTTTTCAATGTACTCCTACTGGAGTGGAATATGTTTCTTGCAAATCAACACAAGGAAGAAACGAACACAAAGTGGTGTCATACGAGTTGTGATTATATTCCTTCAAAGTTACAGATGTTTCTTCTGCAAATGTAGGAATGGAAAAATCGAAACAAGAAGCGAGCCAAGTGAGAGTTCTCAATAGCCAAAAAATGGAAATGTCTAAAAGCAATACTTGAAGCTAATGAAAAAGGATGATAGATACAAGAATCACAAGAGCCAAATTAAAGGATACCAAAATAGTAGCTACAATATATATTATTCTTAAGCTATTCTCAATTGTACATTTGTTGTGCTAGACCTGTTGGCAAATATTGAACAAGCAACGAATGCGTGTTGATGATTGTTGTCTTTGATGGCAACAACAGATATGGCAGGATATGAAGGATAAAACCCCTTGGGGATTCGGACATAAAAGCACAGGAGGAACAGCATTGAAGAAAACATGCGCATTGAAGAAAACGCGCGCAGCAGAAGTTTACAGAGAAGAAGAAAGATAGACGAGATCGTTGGATCCCATTCAAATTTCCCGAAAGGCTGACAACCGTCAGATTTGCAGAAGTTGCGAGGGAGATAAGTCATCGGAGATTCGGGG
>SNQJ01S0287257.1:0-10919 GCA_010110895.2 Picea sitchensis | reverse complement strand
ATCAATCAATCAATCCTTTGAAATCAATCAATCACTTGACATCAATCAATCAAACCATTGGCATCAATGACAACATGATCCAACATTATATAGACTGGTGAGCTGGATAGTATGGCCAAGGGCCATTTTATTTATATTTTGTATCAAAAATATAAAAAAAAAAAACATATTGTTGGATGCGGTACAAGAGGGATGAAACATTGCGGAGCTATGACTCCATGAGAGGGAATTTGACTTAGCTGTGTTGGTTGACCAAATTCTAAAGGTTGTAATATTTTATTAAAATTTATATTGAGAGGGGATTTAAGGGGGCCCCGAAGTGGATAAAGTACAAATTATATTATTCTATTTTCCACATACCTTAATGTACACTAAAGGAAAAACCTTCATGGGAAGGTATGGCAAAGGCTTAGGTGGAGTTCTTTGGGTGCCAAGTGGCGAATTCAACACATGCATACTAAGTCCCTAGGTTTGAGAAATTCATCATTATTTTCTATCATTCAATCATACTACATGTTCACTTCTTAGATTATGTTCACTCTTTGGTTATGTATTGATTTCACCATTAACCTATATAGATGATACTATTATGTTTGTGGTGGAAGGTTGGGGATGCCTATCAGTTATATTTGACACAAAATGTAATGTAATCATGGGCATGGCATTGCTGTGATTGAGGCTTCATAGACAAATGGATTTTTTGGAGCCACCAACATTGGGATTCTTGGATAGGATGCACTGGATTCCTAGAGGGGTGAGAATTTCCTGAGGTACTATAGGACAGAGAAGGGGATTCCATCCCTAGAGTTGTGCAGGATGGGGAAGATAGATGGGTAGTGGAAAAGGCTGTAGGAGTCTATGTGTTGTCATTTGTTGATTATTGGGTTGTGTGAGCGAGTGTATCCAAACATAGGAGTCATTTTTCCTTGTGGGCTCATAGCCCTAGCTCAGGGGTGGCCCATTGTTGAAAGAACTGGAGTAGCAGAGCCTACGATTGGGAGGAACTTCCTTTGTATGCACCTAGTCAGTGATATTTCTTCATAAGATAAGTGCCAAGTGTCCCATGAAATATTATGAGTTATTTTTGGGTATCTTATTGTTAAATATTCTATGATTGTTAATAAATTTACATACTGTTATTTTTTATGTGAAATTGCATGAGTTTCCTATCATATTACACAGATATTTCTTTATATAACTAGACAAAGAAACATTTTTGTTTTTGTTGGTAATGGGTATGTCATAAAACCCTATGATATAGATGGATATCAGTGGCCACCCACCTATTCCAAATGGATCATATTGGTAGTTTTTTCCTAGTTTTCGGGTCATGAAATTCCGGAGCCGTTTTGAGGCCCTAAACAACATTTTTAGGTCTCACCATAGTCAAAATGTATGCAGAGTTAGATTTTGATGGCATAATGTGTAGTCCTTGGTTAGACCTTTTCAACGGGCTATCGTGCACCTAAAATGAATATCATATGCAAAAGTTACGACCCCATGAAGTTGATGTACTAACTTACCCCAACGGGGCCCACATGAATTTTGGCGCTTCATCTCCCAGGGTTAGATTTTTGGATGTTTATGGTTTTGACATTCATATTCATTGTAAAAAGTATTTGAGAGCCTCATTGTACTAATCTTCTTGCAAATTATCGTAGCTGTCACATCTCTTCTCAGAGATAAGCTACCACCATTCTAGCAAGCTTGTTTCAGTCTACATTTTACAGTTTCGACATATTTCTTATTTAATAGAAGCTAAGTTTTACTGTATCTCTGTTGTTATTCATTGTGTCTCTGTGTTAATATTATAAATCTATGTTTTCATTTAGTTCCGCTCATAAATCCGGATCAGTGGTATCAAAGAAGTTTGCTCCTTGTTGTTTTTAGTGCATGTCCCCGACGAGGTCAGGGTATAGAGAGTTGGGTATTGAGCTTGTTTCTCTTGAGAACAAATTCTCTCGCACGCCAAAGAAACCTTCCATGGAGGGAGAAAATCAATATGATGAGACAAGAGATCCTTTTAAAATGTTACTTGAGGAAGCCCTCGAGTGACAAAGGAACAAGATGATGGATAACTTTGCACAAATCCTTTGTTGGCTGCTGACAAGCGAAGCATATACCTCAAGTGGAGGTGCCACCCCCTTCAAGGTACAGATCAATTTTGGTATTCCTATATTTGAAGGTCAAATATATGTATATGCCATAGATAAACAGTTAAACCTTCTAGAAGGGTATTTTTTTGTCCACAACTTTTTCGATAGAGAAAATATTACATTTGTGCTCCTCAAAGTCGTCCCCCATGTCAGAGATTGGTGGGAGACTTTCTGTGAGAAAAATGAAATAAAGGGATTCACATTATTTACAGTTGCACCTACTTGGGGTTCCTTCAGGGATGTTATTATTGGGTTGTGTGAGCGAGTGTATCCAACCATAGGAGTCATTTTTCCTTGTGGACTCATAGCCCTAGCTCACGGGTGGCCCGTTGTTGAAAGAACTAGAGTAGCAAAGCCTACGATTGGGAGGAACTTCCTTTGTATGCAACTAGTCAGTGATATTTCTTCATAAGATAAGTGCCAAGTGTCCCATGAAATATTATGAGTTATTTATGGGTATCTTATTGTTAAATATTCTATGAGTGTTAATAAATTTACATACTGTAATTTTTTATGTGAAATTGCATGAGTTTCCTATCATATTACACAGATATTTCTTTATATAACTAGACAAAGAAACATTTTAATTTTTGTTGGTAATGGGTATGTCATAAAACCCTATGATATAGATGGATATCGGTGGCGACCCACCTATTCCAAATGGCTCATCTTGGTATTTTTTTCCTAGTTTTCGGGTCATGAAATTCCGGAGCCGTTTTGAGGCCCTAAACAACATTTTTAGGTCTCACCATAGTCAAAATGTATGCAGAGTTAGATTTTGATGGCATAATGTGTAGTCCTTGGATAGACCTTTTCAATGGGCTATCGTGCACCTAAAATGAATATCATATGCAAAATTTAAGACCCCATGAAGTTGATGTACTAACTTACCCCAACGGGGCCCACATGAATTTTGGCGCTTCATCTCCCAGGGTTAGATTTTTGGATGTCTATGGTTTTGACTTTCATATTCATTGTAAAAAGTATTTGAGAGCTTCATTGTACTAATCTTCTTGCAAATTATTGTAGCCATCACATCTCTTCTCAGAGATAAGCTACAACCATTCTAGCAAGCTTGTTTCAGTCTACATTTTACAGTTTCGACATATTTCTTATTTAATAGAAGCTAAGTTTTACTGTATATCTGTTGTTATTCATTGTGTCTCTGTGTTAATATTATAAATCTGTGTTTTCATTTAGTTCCGCTCATAAATCTGGATCAGTGGTATCAAAGCAGTTTTCTCCTTGTTGTTTTTTGTGCATGTCCCCGACGAGGTCAGGGTATAGAGAGTTGGGTATTGAGCTTGTTTCTCTTGAGAACAAATTCTCTCGCATGCCAAAGAAACCTTCCATGGAGGGAGAAAATAAATATGATGAGACAAGAGATCCTTTTAAAATTTTACTTGAGGAAGCCCTCGAGTGACAAAGGAACAAGATGATGGATAACTTTGCACAAATCCTTTGATGGCTGCTGACAAGCGAAGCATATACCTCAAGTGGAGGTGTCACCCCCTTCAATGTACAGATCAATTTTGGTATTCCTATATTTGAAGGTCAAATATATGTATATGCCATAGATAAACAGTTAAACCTTCTAGAAGGGTATTTTTTTGTCCACAACTTTTTCAATAGAGAAAATATTACATTTGCGCTCCTCAAAGTCGTCCCCCATGTCAAAGATTGGTGGGAGACTTTCTGTGATAAAAAGGAAATAGAGTGATTCACATTATTTATAGTTGTACCTACTTGGGGTTCCTTCAGGGATGTTATTAAGGAACAATACTACCCCATTGGAAGTTATAATGACTTGTATACAAGATGGACCACACTGCGGCAGGAAAGAGACCAAACAATGCAAGAGTTCACCAATGTCTTCCATACCTTGCGCACAAAGTTGGGTATCAAATATTCTGAGTGAAATATGGTACTCAAGTACAATGACGGTCTGCATAGATACATCTAGACATAAATGTATTTTCTGGACATCTTGTCCTTGGGCACAACCTATCGATATGTTTTCAAAATCGAGCAGAAGCTTAAAAGAAGACGCAACAACTTGTGTCTGGGAACCCCTCACAACAGAAGCAAAGCAAGGGAAGCCCCAACCCACATAAGACAGGGAAACACAAATGTGGAAATCCTTAGGACAAGCAATCTAAGATGAAAACAAAGAAGGATAATGGAAAGACGAATACATACACCGGGAAGTGGTGTGACTTCCATAAGATCCCCTAGCATAACACTGATGATTTCCGCTCAAAGAAGTCATTGGTGGCAGAGATGAAACCCTTTGAATCAGATGTGGGTTTTGAATCAGAGTCAGAACTAGAAAAGGGGAGACAAATTATTGATGCAGAACCCAGTGCCACCATTGCTACCACGAAGATCTAGCTCGATGAACCTCATGAGCTAGAGGAATATGAGCATCTCTTTCATTCACAGATGTGGGTGAAGGGTACTCCATTGCACTTCATCATTGATAATGGTATATAGAAGAACCTCATCTTAGCATAGGTCGTCAAGTGGCTGGCCCTACCGATAATGCCGCACCCACAACCATACACCATTAGATGGCTTCACTAAGGAAGTGATCTTTGTGTCAGCCTATAATCTCGTCTGTCCTACAAAATCAAGCCCTTCAAAGATGAGGTATTGTGTGATGTTTCTCCCCTTGAAGTTTGCGAAGTTATTTTGGGCCAACCTTATTGATATAAATGTCATGTTGTATATGATTCTCGACCTCACAGTGTTATTATTACTTTGAGTAGGAAATTGTATAGGATACTTGAGCTAGTCCCACCTACTGCCATTTCCTTTATCTTTGCCAACCAATGCATAAAGGTCATCTCTCAGACCAAGAATTTTGTCTTCTTCATGATTCACTCTTAAAGTGAGTGAAAGGTTGCAGCCACATCCATGGCCTCCGCGACCAATGTCTCCACGCAACAGAAGAAAGTGGATAAGGTCATTGAAGAATGCAAATACATCTTATCCTCACTCGTTGGGGTACCTCTACACTATTAGATCAAGCATTCAATCAATCTGAACCATGACTCACCACTGCCCAATAGGATGGCCTATCACCTCTCTCTTTTAGAAAATGTGGAGATTAAACGTTAGATCCAAGAATTGCTCCAAAAGGGGCACATCTGACCCAACTCACCACCATGTGGAAGCCCAATAGTGCTCGTGAAAAAGAAAGACGAGACCTGGTGACTCTACATTGATTACTGGGCCCTAAATAAAATCACAGTCAGGAACGGGTACTCGATTCCCCGAATCAATGATCTCCTTGACTAGCTCAAGGGGGGAAAATACTTCATTAAGATTGATCCGAAGTCTATCTACCATCAAATCCCAATAGAGTAGACAAATGTATGGAAAACTTCCTTCAAGTCCAAACAAGGTCTTTTCGAATGGTTGATCATGCCCTTTGGTTTGACGAATGCCCCAACAACTTTCATGAGGATGATGGATGATATATTGCGGCCTTTCACCAATTATTTTATGGTGGCATATTTTGATGACATACTCATCTATAATAAGACTTGGTTAGAACACTTGTAATATATTCAATAGGTTCTGCACACTCTGTGACAACACAAGCTATACACAAATTTGGAGAAATTCTCCTTCGACATGGACATGGTCCAATATCTAGGATATATTGTTGATTAGCATGGGGTGCATGTTGATCCCGAAAATATCCAAGTCATTCATGACTAGCCAGCCCCAACCACACTCACTGAGCTTTGGATCTTTTTAGGCCTTGCTAATTTCTATCGCAGGTTTGTGTTGGGATTCTCCCATATTGCATGGGCCCTTAGATAAGTAACTAGGGGTGGTGGTAAGGAAAATTTCATGTGGGGCCTGTCGCAACAACAAGTGTTCGATTATTTGAAGTAGTGCTTGTGCTTAGTCCCAGTGCTCTGATTACTCGACCTGTAAGAACCCTTTGAGGTGGATACAAATGCTTAAAACTATGATGTGGGCACAATTGTCACTCAAGACGGACACCTCGTGGCCTATCATAGTGATACACTATCATATGTTTTCTGTAAGTACCCTACTTACGAAAAATAAATGTACTCCATTGTGAAAACTAACTTCCAGTGGAGGAATTACATTCTTGAGAAGGAGACAGTCATCCAAACCAATCATAATCCACCATAGTTCATGCATACACATGGAAAATTGCAGAATGACCGCCATCAAAAGTGGTCCACATGATTGCAACAGTTCCATATCAACATCAAGTATAAGACAAGAAGCATCGACCACGTTGTTTATTGCCTCAGTCTCCCTCTAGTTTTAGCACTTACCATGGTGCTAAAATCCTATGGCCAAGAAACCTCTGAGTTAGAGAGATCATGACTTCTCCGCCACCTACCAGATGCCGGGTGAAAACAAAACTTTCACTAATTTCCATCTTTAGGATGGGATGTTGTGCCATCTGGGCCATCTCTTTGTTCCATCAAGTGAGTGAGTGAAACTAATTTGGGAATCCTACTATAATCGAGTGGCAGGACACTTCAACATCAAAAATCCAGTGGCAGTGTTGCAACAACATTTCTATTGGCTAAAACTTCAACAGGATGTGAGAAAGTATATCAGGTCCTGCACTGTCTGCGCCATTTACAAACCGGCCATTAAAAAACAAGGAATGCACACCCATCTTCCTACTCCTGAAAGGCCCTGGGAATCCATCTTTATGGACTACATGCCGGGCCTTTAGTTAACCAAGCAGGGAAATGACTGTATTTTTGTGGTGGTTGATCATTTTTCTAAAATGGCGATTCTTGTCACTTCTAAGAAGAGCATCATAGTGGAGGAAATTGTCAAGATATTCTTCGAACAAGTATGGGTACATTTTGGGATACCACAAACCATCATCTCATATTGGTACAACCAGTTCCTCAACACATTATGGTCGAGCCTCTGGTCACCGCTGGACACTAATCTCACTAAATCCACTGCCTTCCACCCCCAGATGGGTGGTCAAACCGAGGTCGTTAATAAGATGTTCATGCATATCATGTGAATGTACAATTCCAAGCATCCCTGTACATGGGATGAGAGTCTTCTCTATGTTCAACACAACTACAATAGAGCCCTACATAGCTCAACCTTCCACAACCCATTTCAGGTGGGGTTGGGATTTCAACCATTGGGTCCCATGGATGTTGCACTACCCTTTGCGTCCACCTAGGATGACTCATCCCATGCTCAACTGAATTTGAAAAAAGATACTAGGTTCATTGAGCAGATCTAACACATCTGCCAACAAGTTCAATATATTTTATAGAAGTCCAATGCCAAGTACAAGCAACACCATGATCAACATCGGGTGCCACACAAGTTTCAGGTCAGAGATAAAGTTTGGTTGCACTTAAAGAAGGAACACCTTACGGGGACCCATTGGAATATTCATCCACTCCGCTATGAACCTTACACCATCACCAAGGATGTGGGTGATAATGATTTTGGGTTCAACATTCCCCCCTTCCTTGGCTTGCATACAGTATTTAATGTGGACCTACTTCGACCATATTTTCCACCATTATTGGAAACCTCAGAGATAGAAGAACAATTGAAACCAATAGAAATCAACCCTGAATGCATGGAACATGCATCCATTAATCATATCATGGACACACAAGTCAAGGGAACTTTCCAACAGAGGATCCAACTTTATTTGGTTGTCAAAGCAGGGCAACTCCTGCACCAAGGAAAGTGGCTCACCCAGAGCCAAATTTAGTAGACATTTCATCATCTGATGGTGGAGCTCAATGCAATGGATACAATTTATTCTTAATTAGGGAGGATTGATCCATATGGATATCGATGGCCACCCACCTATTCCAACTGGCTCATCTTGGCAATTTTTTAGTTTGGTATTTTTTTTCTACATTTTGGGTCCTGAACTTTCGGGGCCATTTTGAGGCCCTAAACAACATTTTTAGGCCTCTCTAAAAACATATATGTAGTCCTCAGATAGACCTTTCCAATGGGATATCGTGTGCCTAAAATGGAGATCATATGAAAAAATTACAACCTCAGGAAGTTGATGTACTAACTTATCCCAACAAGGCCCACATAAATTTTGGTGCTTCATCTCGTACGGTTAGTTTTTTGGATGTCTAGGGTTTTGGCATTCATGTTTACTGCAAAAATGATTTGAGAGCCTCATTTTACTCATCTTCTTGTGAATGAGCATAGCCATCACATCTCTTCTTAGAGATAAGATGCCACCATTCTACCAAGCTTGTTTCAGTCTGCATTTTACAATTTCAACATATTTCTTATTTAATAGAAGCCAAGTTTTATTGTATCTCTGTTGTTATTCACTGTGTCTCTGTGTTAATATTATAAATATGTGTTTTCATTCCATTTCTCTCATAAATCCTGATCACCCTAGCTAGGGTATCGACCAAAATAGAAAACCTCGGGCTTTGGACACCAACTCCTCTTAGCTAGGAATCTCTCCCAACTAAAGTTGGTCACTCCCAAAAGGATCCACAAAAATCAAGTAAAACACACCAAAAATTCCTCCTTGGCACCTTCACTTGAATCACACAAGTGTACATGATAGTATCCCACTACTGTCTCCATATCAATCACTCCAAGTAGTACTAAGATTTCCAAATAATGCCAAAAAACCCTATTTTTCCTCTCTCTAAAGAACTACTAGATAATTCTCCTCTAGGGTTTATCTCAAATCTAGTTTCCTTTGTCTCATTAGAGAAACAAAAAACCCTAGACTTCCTTTGAATTCCCTCAAGAAACTTAGCACTCAAGACAAACTGAGAAAACATAATGAAGAAGAAGTACACAAAGATTAGTTTGCTCTAGCTCTCACATCTCTAATACACATATGTGATTATATGAAAAAATACTAATGAATAATATCAAAGGACTCTCTACTATATTTATATTTACATATATGAAAGGTGAGAAATGCCAACAATAAATTTAAGTAGACTTGGTCCACTACAAACAACATAAGTAAATAATAGATAGACACACATGTGAGGAACTCTAACACCGATTGACACATGTCAAGCTCCAAAAAATGCATGTCTAACAAACAAGGGTCCAAGGTTGATCACACCATAAGAAAGGTTCAACACTCCTCTAAAGCCCTACATTTATCCAATGCTCCCTCCTAGGTCACGTGTACCTTTAGGTTAACCCCAGCTACATGATCCCTTGTAATATCCCCAAATGTTCTAGGCTAGGATATCAATGTTTGTTTTCCAATGATGTTGTTTCTGTTTATGTGATTTCGTCAAACACTTTGCATTCATATGTTTTTATGCTATAATGTTGTTTGATAAATTTCTACAAACAGTTTGCAAGTGTTCCACTAGTGGATGTTTCATCAAACATATTGAAAATACACATATGATATAAGAGAGACCATCAACACTTTTATTATGGATGGAAACTCAACAACAATACAATCTATAATGGCTTCTATGGAAATTACAACAAAACACACAATATGCAAACCAAAACCGGAAATAATGCCACGATCTCATCTATTAGATGGCGTGTCCTCCTCCAAGGACTCTCCAAGCCTAAAAATCCGATATAGAAGTAACTCAACCTCAATTGAAGAACCTGAACTTGGCTACAAAAACTCAGCTTCAACGACATAAACTCGGCCTCAACTATAGAAACACGACGTCATCTATAGAAACGCGATGTCAACTACAAAAACACAACCTCATCTACAAAAATGGATTCGGCTATAGAAACAACCTCAACTATATAAGAAAACTCCACTACATAAATGACTTTAGCTACAGAAATGACCTCCGCTACAGAAACCACTTCATCTACAGAAATGACCTCAGCTACAGAAATGACTTTAGCTATAGAAATGAATTCAACTGCAGAAATGGATTCAACTATAGAAATGAACTCAACTATAGAAACGATCTCAATTAAAAAAATGACCTCAACTACATAAACGCGACCTCAACTACATAAACATGATGCACAAGATCAAGCTCAAATGAAGATCCTGGATGGATCCTCCTCTGTGTCTAGCTAGGATGGATATTGCACCACCGAAACCAAACCACAATGGAATGGTTTTTTCGAAACACCAATGAAAACTTGGCTCTCATGAGCACTCCAAATAAGAGATCAAATCATAATGCCAAGGTGAATAGTTACCCCTTTATTTATTCTTCCTCTGAACCTTCTAGATCTTTCCCTTTTTGACCAAATCAAATATGAATTCTTTTGACTTAATCAAATATGACCCTTATCCCCCTTTTACTTTCACTTTAAGATTAAAAGTCACTTTTAATAATGGTTAAGTAACTTATTAATCTAAAGTAACTTTATTTCCTTAATGTCACTTTAAATACATAACAACTCCTAACTAAATAACATTAAATAATCCTTTTGAATCCCTTTTTCTTCATTGACGAGCCATGAAATTCATTTCCACTGCCAAAATGAGGACATGACAAATCCTCCCTTCCCAAAGTTTGATTTTCCTCAGGTAATTCCATCACATCCATAGGAACAACAAGATGAACCCAACTAAATTCAATGATGATCTCTAGGTCCCAAACCATTCTGAAATATGTAGAGCACCTACCATCCACAATAATATCCTGCAGTGTGCTAACACTAGGAGACCCCTGGAGGCCACCTATCTGTAGAGAAACCAGATACTGTGAAGACTCAGTATACTCTTCATATAATTCCCCCCCTAGGAAACTAATCCACTTCAATATATGAATA
>SNQJ01S0287254.1:0-10919 GCA_010110895.2 Picea sitchensis | reverse complement strand
TGTACTTGAACATTTAAGTGGGGTAAAAGGAGGTTGCCCCCTCGAAGAGGCTTATTATCTGAAATTATCTCTTTTTCAAGGCGTTGAGTACTTTTTCTGAGGTTTTTCTATGCTATATTGATATTTGGTTCTTAACAAATTGTTATATATTTCCACTGTTGTCTTATAAAGAATTGGTTATCTCCCGCTTCTTCTTGCCATTTCTTCATCCATTAAGATTTTTAAGAGAAAGTCTAAATAAACTTTTCTCCTTAAAGTTAAAAGAAGATTCGGGTCAAATGATTATGCATACAGTAGTAAAATCCCGCATACTTAACACTATTCATGAGTTATTCCCAAATTCTCAGTCCTCTTTCCATTAAATCCGCTCACTTCCCCCTGTTGCATAATATTCCTGGTTATATATTCTTGACCCATTGTTCTTGGTCTACAAAAACATGAGTTCTGAGTTCTAAATCTATTGAAAACAAATTTCCCTATGGAGTCGCCAGTTTGTTGATGATTAAAAATCATGACGAAGTTTTGCCCGCAAAGTTTTGCTAAAGCCTATTATTATAAAAGCTAAGTAATACTAGTAGGTGGGACCCCCTTGTAGATTGGATATCAGGCCTGGTTCTTTTTTTTTGATGTTGTGATACTCTTCGACACTGCTTACATGGTGATATAATCTTGGTTTATTGGTGATGGAGAAGGCATGCTCTGTGGTTTTCTACTGCTATAGGCTCAAGTTTAATTTACAACGACCTATGTTATCCTTGTTATCACTTCTATCTCTTATTGGGATCTATTACTAGGAGACCTACACAATAAACATGTTAGCAATAACATATACAAGCAATTGGAAAAAGGAAAAATCAATATAAGAGCAAATGGAAGGAGCTAAGCCATGCTATATACTACACTACATGCATCGATTTTTAATGGATTGTTTTTATCCTAGCTACTAAGTTAAAAGATATGTGATTTATTGAGTTATATAGTTGATATGAATTGGGATTATGTTATGGCATAAATTGATATGGGTCGCGCTATTGGTTTTAATGGTTGATGGTTTCGATACATGGGTTAATTAATTGGGTTAATGGAAGCTTGCTAGCATGTACTAATGAATTAATTGACTGAGAGTGGAGGCGATGTGCATTTACTGTATGTCACCTTTATTCCTTCACTTGTTGCCACCCTAATCGGGCTATTGGTCAGCTGTGTTGTTGTGGTTATGATCTGATTTTCAAGCAGAGAAGAATTGCTCGACCAACTCACGTTTTAAGGTGTTTTGATTATAGGTATGTATTTTTTTTTCCATTCATGAGTCTACTTTGTTTATGAGATAGATAATGGATCAAATGTATTGGTTGTTCTTTCCTTAAGTATTGCGACTGTGTAAAATTGTGATTTTTGGAAGGAAGCATTGATAGTTTTCTATGCAATAATGTTGAAGGCACGATGTTATTGGTCATCCTAGGTGTTAGCAGCCATACAATCTCTCTTCCATCCTTGGTGGTTTAGTCAGAGGGTTTCATTTGGTCTTGGGTTGCTGGCTGTCTTCACGTATTCATTTCACCATACCCAGTCTTTTTCTTTTATTGGGTTTAATGGTTGGAATCTCCTTGTGTCACTGCGCTTTCTTCACTTGGGCATTGGTTTGTTTTCACCACTATTGGTCATGCAGTGGGTTATATTGTTCCTTATCGGCCCTGTCTTCACCTCAACGTTGTGGTTGTTTGACTGGAGAGCCACGAGGGTTATACCTTGCATGTGTTAAGTATCATTACAAAGACAAATTGGGGCCTCACTCCTCTGCTATAGCCTCTTCTATCACAGGTTTCGTCACCCTGTCCATGAAGTAAATGGTGGTGTTCTCTATGTGTACACCATTGGTCTCAGAGGTTTTCACCATTGAGAAGAGTCAATTTTAGTCTCCTTGTGTTAACCACAGAGAAAACCCTTAACTTCTTGATTCTGAGAGTTGACAGAGAAGACTATTGTGGCTTGTCAGGTTTACTATTGGTTGTTATAGATTGGTATGTATTGTCGACAGAGTCGATTACTATCTCTCCCAATTGATTATATGAAAATGGTGTTGTTTTTGGCATCTAGTCACTGCAATTGTTATTATTGGGTGGATAAGCTCAGGATGGTTAATTGGAATGAGTTGTTAAATCAAATACATAGTCAATATCCTTGTGTTTATTAAATTGATAACCCAACACTATTTTTAATTGATCAATACACAATGATGCTTCACTCTTGATGCATTGGTGTGAGTGGAGTTCCTATAAGCATGAATAAGTTATTACTGTAATTGTTTGTTTTTAATGGCCAAATGATTATCGAAATTGGGGTGCTTATGGTATTTCCCTCCACTATGTATTTACATTTATTTGATTGTGTCATCAAGAATGGGCACAAGTTTTTACACAGTATGGTTTGGTTGTAGTTTGATTAATTTGAGAAATATTGTTGCTGCCTCTTTGTAGTGGGTTGATAGCTCGACACAATAGGTAGAGTTAATGATACTATGACTGTGTGTTTAAAATTGTCAAATGGGAATGTTACATAGTGGTAGTTATGTCATGGTTATCCATAGTACCTGTTATCGATATTATTGGGTCTCGCCTTCAGATAGTCAAAGAGATTTAAACATGGCTTTGTTTCAACTTGTGTTATGAGATTAGGAATGCTATCATTGCCTCATTGTGTTGTATAGATAGCCCAACATTTTAAATGTTTAGAGTCATGGAAAATTGGACCTGTACAGTCACAAAAACACAAATACGCTCTGTCGAATGGTTGTGTATTCCACAACATAGTGTAGGTTGAAGTGTCGATTGTTGTTGGTTGTTTAAGTGGCAACACAAGATCTTTGCATTCTTAATATGGGTCATTGTGCGGACTATCCACTATGTATGTTAAATGATTATCATGTGGTTTAACAGTGATAGGCATGTGTGTTGTGACAATATAAACTCATTGCAATTTAATTATTAAATGAATTAAGAGACAAAATCGAGCACGTTTGTATGTCTGCATTTGATGATTGAAATGGTTGGTAGTGGTTGATGACAAGAGTGGAAGTAATTGACTGTGTATTCATTTGGAAATTGCTCAAATGTTAAATGGATAATTGATAAGGATAGGGATCCCTTATAGAGTGTTGTGGGATGCATACTGTCTTGTTGATGACACTATCTTAAGTATTTGATTTCAAACAGTGAGCAAGTTAATGCACATAATTGTTTGAAATTTACACAATAATTGTTTTGGGTCTCACTAGTCATTTGGTTGAGGTGTTTCTTTTTTTTACAGAATGGTTTATGGATCACTTGATTAATTTTATGAACAATAATCGCTCTCCTTCCCTACCATTATTTCCCTTTTCGCTAATTACAACCCCATTGCCTTCCCACATTCATTTTTCACTCCCTATCCTAAAATTGAGTACAGTCAAGAAGACTGTTTTATTGAAGCAGTTGGAAGTTACATTGTCTTGGTTGGATTACTGTGAATGTTTTCTTTGTTTTGCATTACAGTTGATTGTTGTTGTCTTTGATCACTAACCATGTTATTTTATCCCCTCATTATATCATGTTTCTCTCAATACATACCCCTCGCATATCCCAGAACCATTTGTTCACCCCCTACTCATTGACAAACAGTTTAACAATTTGTTTGGATTGGATTGCATGAAACTAATACGTTGCTGAGCCAAAATCTATTTCATATTTTTAAATATTTGTTAGGTATGGTTATTTAAAATACTATTTTCTAATCAATCATGCATGAAGGAATGAGTTTTTTTCAGCCAAGGTAGCCATGGAAGAGGCAACAGAGGGAGAGGTAATTGGAATAGAGGCCCAAGAAGGCCAAGGTTCTCCATACATTTTGACGACGACTCACAAGAGTTAGGCCAGTTGTTTTAGGCCAGATTTTTCAATTGGATTGAGAAAAGAGTGGTCCAAACTAGGCCTGAAAGGCCTCCCTTCCAAGTTCTGCAATCCCTCGATGCCCCCTCATGTCTCATTGCAACTTGAGGTTCTTGAAAATGACGGATGGAAACATATTGTCCACCCGACAGTATCCCAACATCATGGCTAGCCCAATTTGTCTTTTCCTGCTCCTCCGCCTAACAATCAAATTGTGCAAGCTGCCCCTGACCACTCGCCAATGCAGTCCTCCCATGCTAGCTAAAGATTTAAAACTGAGTCCCACCATGCCCTTGGCAAAGGAAAATCCACTACTTCCCCTTCTTTTCCCTCCAATGGCTCTAACAAATCTGTGTCTTCCTGGATGCATTTGAGGGATGATTGTTCCCATGTGATCAGTGAGATTAGGCCTAAAGGCTCAGCCGAGCCAAAGGAAAATTCATGAAAATCGAAGGGTCACAACAACAATCAAGGGAAGATTGCATCTCAGAGTGGGAAATATGGTTTTTGAGTTGTTATGTTATTTATGGTTGAGGAAAATTGACTTTATAAATTTTGGATAGCATGTTTTCTTTGGATATATGAGTAATATATTTTTTGAAGATAATTTCAAATATTTTGAGATTAATTGTCAAATGCTAATATGGATGGGAGTCACAAGGTGTGTTTTTCTTAATTAACTAGTATGTTATGATTTTTAAGAGCTAAATGGAGTCACAAGGGGTCCCACCTACTAGTTATTATTTATTTATAACCCTTATTATGATTATTACTTTTCCCCCTAACTAAAAGTTGGTTGAGTATTTTAATTAACTTAACTAATGAGTTAGTTAAACTACTTCAACCAATTCTAATTTGTTTAAAGGAAAAAGGAAAGGGAGGAACAAGAGGAGGATAGAAGGAGAAACATACTAAGGGTCTTATTGTAGAAAGCAAGATTCGGGGATGAATTACACCATTCAGACACTTGTTTTTCAGAGATTCAAGTGGGAAACAATATGTGGCAAGTTGATCCAGCTTTTAGAGTTTAGTTTTTTATTTTCTATTGGAGGTCCTTTTGTATGTTCCATCGGGGATGTCTAAATTTGACTTTGGTCCTAAATTTCTGCATGAAATTTTGTAAAAGAATGACTCTTTGGTGAAGTGGAATGAAATAAAGGATTGCTTTATGTCTCATCTGTCTTGATTATCATCTTGTTGTCTTTACTTCTGTCTTTACATTTATTTCAACAACTCTTATATTCATAAAAATTGCATAAAAAGTAAATTTCCAACAAGCTTTTTATTGATTAAAGACTAGCCTAACCACTTTTAATTAATACTTGTGAGTTAGGATTCTATTTTTGTTGGCCATAAACATAGGGTTAGATTCCCATCTATTTTGATTTAGCCAAGAAGAATCTGAAAATGCTTGAGTAAGATCATTTCATATATTTTCCTCAACAAGGTACTCTTATGAATTCTTCTTCTTCCTGAGGCCTATCTCTCGGTTGTTGATTATGAAATTTGAATCTTATCGATGAAGGAGTGTCTTTGTAATCTTTCTTTTATATCTTCCCATCCCCCTTGATTGTTTCTGTAAATACTTTTGGATATGTTTCTTTCTCTGTTGTTTTGGAGCTTGATCTTTTTCTGTTTGATTGTATCCAAGTCCAGACTTGTCATGATGAGATTTTTAACTACTGATAATTTCATCCAAAAATTTTGAGTTGTTTTGCATATTTTTCTTTTGAAGATCCTTTCTTAATGTGTCAATCTCTACTTCCAAATTTCCAATGATATTGTCTTTTTCTTCTAGTTGTTCTTTGAGTGCTTCTTCAATTATTTTATCTTCTTTTATTTGAACTTTCAAATTTGTGATCATTTGTTCTAGTTCTTGAGTGTCTTCTTTCTTGTCTAGTTCTGCTTGTAGTTTCTTGTTTTTCTTCTTTTCCCTTCTGATAAATTCTATGGCACACATTAATTCCTCTCGGTAGTCAACTTCCGCCTCTTCAATTTCTTCTTCGACTTCTTCATATTATTCCTCAGCTTCTTCATATTCTTCTTCAGAGTCTTCTTTATCAGAGTCTTCTACTGCCATGAATATAACTCTTTATGTCTCACTGTCACTGACTTCATCTTCATCTGATAATGATATGTCTTCTTTGGTGCATAATCTTTTCTTGAAAACTTTCTTTGTGGTTATTTTTCCTTTATATGTTTGTTTGCCTCTTGAGTAACCTTCATCATTTCTCTTTTTCTTATAAGAAAAATTGTTAGCAAAATGACCAATACCATCACAATTAAAACAAATTAAAGGAAACTTACCTCTATACCTACCGTCGGTTCCCTTGTTTAGTATTTTGACAAAGTTGGCCACTTCTTCATCATCTTTCGAGACGTCACTGTTGCTGCTATGTTCTTATTTTTTCCTTCCCTTTTGCTTTGAAATCTTGGATGCTTTGAAGGCTGGTTCTTTTATATCTTAATTTTTCTGTTCATTTCTCATTTCATATGCTTTGAAGATTCCATGTAATTCATCCATTTTTATTGAGTTTAGATTTAATATTTCTTCTAGTGCTGATATCTTAGGGTCAAATCTCATAGGAAGAGATCTTAGTACTTTTTGAAAAATTATAGATACTTTGATTTCTTCTCCCAATCCTGTGATTTCATTTACTGTTTCATCAACTCGTAAAAATTACGCTGCAATATTCTCATCTTCCTTCATATTAGTTGTTCAAACTAACCTCTGTAATTTTGAATCTTTGCTTCTTTGACTTTTGAATCTCCTTCATAAATATATTGAAGTTTTTCCCAAATATCTTTAGTGGATTTACAATGTGCAACTTTGGTGAATACCATTTCACTAAGACCATTCAAAAGTGCATTTTTGGATTTGGAATTATTCTGACCAAGTTTCACTGCTTTGTCATTTGTTGGTCGAACTGTTGGTGCTATGTATCCATCTACAATTGATTTCCAAATTTCAAATCCCTACTCCTATATATATGTTTTCATCCTTATGCTCCAAAATGCATACTTCTGTCCATTGAACTATGGTATTCCATTTTTATACAAGTTATTTCTCTCCATGATCTACCTTTCAGTGGTTAAACTGGTTTCTGAAGGAACCTTCTCTGATACCAATTATTGGATTACTGAGAGGGGGGCGTGAATTAGTAATCCAACATAAATAAGAGGCAAGGCTCTCTCGTTTTAATTACAATTGAGCATATTGAATATCTACAAGTGACTGAGGTAACCAAGGGATATCTAAGCTGAATTTCAGAGGGAAGGTGAAGTAAAGAAGGCCAAAATTCAAGGGACGATAAATTATTTTGATGATGATTTCTAAGATCCATACAACAAATATTCCATGTGGGGCATGCTCTACAAGTTTTCTCTCTAGAATAATCCAGAATTCAACAAGGTCTATTACAGAGTTACAAATCAGATTTGGATGATGAAATTTGTTAGGGTCCTAACCTGCACATAGGTAGAACAATATATTTGGATGTAATAAAGGTCAATATTAATAAGGCCTTTCAATAAAATAGAATAAGGCGGATGTAAGAATACCTAATAGAAGCTTCCGCTTCTAGAAGGTTCTTCCTCTAGATGCTTCTTTTTAGTATAAATAGGAGTCGAGGGTATGATAACCCTAGCTTGGATATTATTGTAATAGAGCTCTGCTCAACTGGAAGTTGCCCCCTCAAAGAGGCCCGTGAACATTGCTTTCAGATTCAAAGTGCTATTTATGTTATTATTCTCATATCATTTCAGTGTTATTGTGGTGAATGTTCTGGTTATATTGTTGTTATTCTGCCATTACTAGCATTTTATTTTTGTTCTGCATACATTTTATATCTGGTATATTACAAGTGGTATCCGAGAACTTTCCTTGGCAGAAAGTGTGGGTTAATTTTTCAGGGTAGAGACATATTCCAACGTCTTTAAGCCACAGAGCTTTGTCGTTACATGCATAAACCCATGGTTGAGGGTGCAAGATACCAGATATATAAAATATGCAGAACATAAATAAAATGCTAGAAATGGCAGAAAAACAGTAAAATATCCAGCATAATCTTCACAATACACAGAAATGATATATGAAATAGCAATAGAAAAGCACTTTGATTCAGAAAGAAATGTTCACAGGCCTCTTCGAGGGGGCAAACTCCAGTCGAGCAACGCTCTGTTACAATAATCTCCAAGCTAGGGTTTTCATACCCTCGACCCTTATTTATACTAAATATGTCTATTAAGAGAAGCATCTAGAGGAAGATCCTTGTTCATTAAGAGAAGCATCTGGAGGGAGATCCTTCTAGAAGTTGAAGCTCTATTAGGTCTTCTTATATCCTCCTTTATTCTATTTTATTGAAAGGTCTTATTAATATTGAAATTTATTACATCCCAATACATTGATCTACCTATGTGTGGGTTAGGACCCTAACATGTCCGCCTCTTTAAAAACAACCTTGTCCCTCAAGGTTTGAGATGTGGAAAATGATGTAGAATGGTAGCTAGTTCCTGCGGCATCTCAGCCGGAGTCATATCTTCCACTATACTAGCACTTCCGATGGTTCTCTCGACGCAGGCGATGCTCCCGCCGGTCCAAAACTGCTTCGGGTTGTAACCAAATGGATCCTTCTTCAGCCTAACTTTGAAGGTTGGTTTGAATTTGGCACCGGGTTCCAATCACCTTCTTCAAGCATGAAACATGTGAAAATGATGTAGTCAATCGAATCGCGTAGATAACCGATATGCGACTTGTCCCACACGCTGAGAACCGTGGTAAGGGCCACAAAATTTGGGTGCTAGCTTCCTTGGCTACACTACCGACCTTGAGGGAAGTTTGCTTATATGGTTGCAAATGCTGTAAACACCCCATCCCCTTCTACAAATCTCCATGTTCGAGTTTAATCTTTGATCCTTGTCGGCTTCATTCCCATTCTGGGCCATGACCAAGGTTTCTTTAAGGGTACAAAGGATATCCCTCTGGACCGGTAGGTGTTTGGTCAACTGCCTAGACCTTCGAGGTACCTAGTATGAGAACTGGCGGTGGCTTCTATCCATACACCGCTTCAAAAGGAGTCAGCGAAAGTGGTCAGATGGTATGTAGTGTTGTACCACCATTTCATGAGGGGAAATCCATTGGAGCCCACTGGTGTTGTTTTTCGAGGCAAAGCATCTTATATGTTTCCAAACACTTGTTGATGACTTCCGCTTGACCATCCGTTTGGGATGATAAGTCAATTCGAGGTGGCAATTGTGTGTCTTGTAGCTTAAAATAGCCTTTAAGCAAAATTGGTTTTCAGAAAGTTGGGTCCTCGACTGTGAAACAATAGAGTTTGGTACGCCATGAAGCTTGAAGACCGGATCCATGAAAAATTTGAGCCACCGTGGATGCAGAATGGGTGGTGAAGAGCACAAAATGAGCATACTTGAAAGGCGATCCACCACCACCATTATGATCAACATTTATTCCCCCAATTTGGTAAGTTCAGAATAAATTCCATAGAGATATCCTTCCAAATAAAGGGGAATCAAGTGGTTGGAGGGTGCCCGAGATTTGACTGTTTCTCCCTTTGTTATGCTGATTATTACCTCTACATTCAAACATTGAACTTATGGATGTCCGCTTCATACCATCCCAAAAGAACGCTTGACTCCTTGGCCATATGTTTTGTGAACTTGAATGCCCCACTGGGTGTAGAATGAAGCTTATAAAGTACCATGGATTTGAGCTTGATTGTTTACTTAAATACAAGTTGCCTTTGTATCAAATCTCATCAATGTGCCAAGAGTAACCTGGAGAAACTAAATAATTGTCTTGCAATTGTTGGATTAGATGCTAACTTTTGGGATCTTTTAGCCATTCCGTGCAATCACTTAAACCAATCGGGTACAATGAAGGAAAAAGGACTCTTCGCTTTCATATTTCCTGGACAGTGCATCCCCCACTACATTTTCTTTTCCCTCTTGTAAATGATCTCATAATCATATCCAAAGAGCTTAGTGACCCATTTTGTTTCTCCTGTGAGGAAATGCGTTGTTCCTTAAAGTACTTGAGGCTTTGATGGTCGGGCCTAATTTGGAATTGCTCTAAGAGATAAGGATGCCATAATTCAATGGTACGCGAATCGCCAACATTTCTTTTTCATAAAATGGGTTTGCCCAGATTCTCTTTCGCATAGCCAAGCAGTAGACAGTTGTTTGCTAGTGAAGGCCAAAGGTCGACCCTCTTGCATAAGGACAATGCCAATTCCTTTCCCTGAGGCGTCACATTCCAACACAAATGTCTTTGTGAAGTCGGGAAGGGCCAGAACCAGAGTGGTGCACATGGCCGTCTTCAAGGTTTGAAAATCTTAAGCAGCTGCTGGGGTCCAAGTGAAAGAGTTCTTTTTGAGGAGAGCTGTGAGAGGTGCTGCAATCTTCCCATAATTCTTAACGAACTTGCGATAATACCCTGTGAGGCCCAAAAATCCACACAAGATTTTGAGAGTCTTTGGGTGTGGCCAGTCTTTCATAGCTTCAATCTTTTTCGGCTCCACCCTGATGCCATCCTTTCCCACCAGATGACCCAAGTATTCTACTTCAGATGCACCAAAAGAACATTTGGATTGTTTCAGGAAAAGATGGTGATGAGAGAGTAGGTTGAGAACTTGATCCACATGAGTAAGATGGTCTGTCCATGTCTTTCTATATATGAGGATATCATCAAAGAAAACTAAGAAAAAATGACAGAGAAAAGGGTGGAAGATATGGTTCATGAGGCTCTGAAAGGTGGAGGGGGCGTTACACAAACCAAAGGGCATGACCAAAAACTTGTAGTGGCCCTCATGAGTGAGAAAGGTCGTCTTGGGAATGTCAGACTCTTTCATACATATCTGGTGATAGCCTGAGTGAAGATCAAGTTTGGTGAAGAATTGGGCTCCACTCAATTCATCCAGGAGGTCATCAATGACAGGAATGGGAAATTTGTCTTTGATGGTGAGTTTGTTGAGAGCACGG
>SNQJ01S0287251.1:0-10920 GCA_010110895.2 Picea sitchensis | reverse complement strand
GGCCCGGGTTTTGGATGCCTTTGGCACTTCGTGTCTCATAGCTAGGAGTATATTGGTCCTTGTTATTCAAAGTCGCGATAGGCGAAGTTGCGATAGAGCCTAATCGCGTTCCATGTACCCCTCCTTGATCGGATGGCCTGGATCATTTTGGCGAGACTGTGGGCCCTGGTCTTGGACGCCTTCGACACTTTGCGTCTCGAGGCTGGGAGGATACTGGTCCTTGTTCTTCAAAGTTGTGATAGGTGAATTTGGGATAGAGCCTAATCACATGCCACGTACCCCTCCTTGATCGGACGGCCTAGATAATTTTGGCGAGACTGTGGGCCCGGGTCCTGGACGCCTTCGACACTTCGCGTCTCGCGACTGGGAGGAGGCTGCTCCTTGTGCTTCAAAGTTACGAAAGGTGAGGAGGAGACATAGCCTAATCGTGTGCCACGTATCCCTCTGGATGGACAGTCCTGATCATCTCGACAATATTGTGGGCCCAACTCTTGAGATCTTTCGGCACTTCGCGTCTCACAGCTAGGAGGAGGTTGATCCTCATTCTTCAAAGTCACGATGCACGAAGAGGCGATAGAGCCTAATCGTGCACCACATGTCCCTCCCATGCGCTAAAACTTGTGCAACTCCGTCGCTCTGGCTTACTCGATGACCGACGATCTACTCCATCGATCGATCCTCGTCGTTGAATCCCAGATCGCCCATCTGCTAACACTTAAGTCCAAAATGGACTTCTTTTGTGTTATGCGCTTGGCGCTCATGCCTGTGGACTTTGAATAAAATGCATTTGATGGGTTTTTTAAGCCCCATTTCTTCGCATTTACGCCACAGGCTCGAATCCTGGAGAGAAAACGCCCCCTTGCAAGAATTTGTGCTAACATTAGGCTCCATGGGGGATAGATTTGTCCCTACAATGCTCTAAGAACTCATTTGCAGCTTCAGTGCCTTGCTATTGGGCTATGGATTCATTTACTAAGCCGAAAAATAAAAATAAACAAAGAACCTAAAGGACAATATTTACAAATAAAGGAGACGTCTAAGGCTCAAATAAAATATTTCTTCAGAAAATGCCCATTTACTGGGTTGTTGAAAACCTCTTCACCCTCCAAATCATGCAACCTATACGTGTTATTTGAGAAAACCTTAGAGATTTTGAAGGGCCCGATCCATAGGGCGTCAAACTTGTTGTGTTTTCCCTTATCTTGTCTGGGTGCATCCCACTTAAGCACCAAATCCCTGATTTCAAACTCCTTCTTCCTGACTTTCTGTCAAAGGCCTATTTGACCTTCTGTTGATGACTATGAGCTACATCCATCACCTATTCCCTAATCTATTGTACTTCCACCATCTGATGAATCCTTCTGACCATATGATCCAGCTCTCCTTCATAATCTTGAAAGAACTTCACTACAGGTAAGGTGAGTTGAGTGGGAAAAACTACCTCTGTTCCATAGACTAGATGGAAAGGCGAGGTGCCCAGGGACTTCTTCATTGTTACTCGATCGGCCCATAGGGATAATTTGAGCTTTGAATCCCAGACCCTCTTATTGTCTTCCAATAATATTTTAATGAGATTGATTAGGATTTTATTAGAATATTCTGCCAATCCATTTCCTTGAGGATAATAAGGGGTGGAGTGAACTAGCGAGATCTGGAACTGCTCATAGAAATTAATCAGAGGCTCAGATTTGAACGAAGCAGCATTATTAGTGAAAATCCTGCTGGGACAACCAAATCTGGCTATGATATCCTCCAGGAAGCTGATAATTACTTTGTGTGATGCACTTCTGGTGGGGGCAGCTTCTATCCACTTGGTGAAATAGTCTGTTGCAGTCAGGATCCATCTATGTGGGCCACTTGAGGGAGGATGGATTTCCCCGATGAAGTCCAGCCCCCACTTATGAAAAGGTGTTGAAGCCACTACAGGCTTCAGTGGTAGTGGTCTAAGCTGTTGCTTTCTTGAGAACTTTTGGCATTTGATGCAGGCTCTAATTTCTCTGCAGATATCAGGGAATAAAGTGGGCCAGTAATACCCAGTCCTAAGGATTTTGTGAGTTGTGGTCTTCCAGAAATGATGCCCCCCACAAAGGTTGCTATGGAAATCAAACATAACATTATGGGCTTCTTGTGGATTCAGGCACCTTAAAAATACCCCTAGAGGGTCTTTCCAGTACAAGGCTCAGTCAATGAGGCAATATCTGACCGCCTTGAGCTTTAAATCTCTCTCCTTACTCTTTCCCANAGGAGGCTTCAACTCTTGCAGAAAATACAAGATATCTCTATACCAGGTGCATCCTACTAGCAATAAGTCACCCTGAGAACCTTTGTTGGATGACTCAGCTTGTTGATTTTCTGAACAAGCATTGATGAAGTTGATCCCCAAGGCTTTGCAATTGGATTCAGCCAACAGCTTGGCTAAACCCTACCCCTTTACCAACTTGGTGGGCTTAATCCCTAGATCAAACTCCAGGATTTTGGCAATCCATTTACCTCTTCTCCCATCTATGTCAGGATGTATAAGGATGTCCTTCATAGAGGCTGAAGGAACGTATGCAGTCACTTTTGAGTGCAAGACGTAGACTCTGAAAGCTTTGAGAGCTTTCACCAAGGCATAGGCCTGCTTATCCATGATCTCGTACCTGATTTCTGCATCTCTTAATGCTTTACTGAAGAAGGAAATGGGTTGCTCTCGCCCTTCCTCATTTTTCTGCAATAAGACCGTTGATGTTGTATCAAAAGAAGTGAAATAAAAAACTAGGAAGTCTTTGGAATAGTCTGGACTGATCAGCATAGGTGCGTCATTCAATGCCCTTTTTATTTGGATAAAATATTCCCTGGGTTCAACAGTCCATTTTACTTCTTTTCCTTTCCTAAGCATGGTTGTGATGTGTTTCACCATCTCAGCGAAACTTGAGACGGACCTCCTCAGAAAGTTAATCTTCCCTAAAAAAGCATGAACTTCCTTCCTAGACCGGGGAAGTGACAGGGTCTGAATTGCCTCTACCCTACTATGATCAATCCTTACTCCTTTTGTTGATACTATATGACCTAACAATTTCCCCTCCTTCATGGCAAACAAGGATTTTTTGGGGTTTAAGGATAGGCCAAACCTCTAACACTTCAAGAAAACTTTTCTCAGGTGATAGTAGTGCTCTTTGTCAGACCTAGAGAAGATTGTGATGTCATCCAGATAGATCACCACAAACTGATCGTTTTCCCCAATGAAGGCTATATCCATGGCTCGCTGAAATGTTTCTCCTGCATTCATCAATCCAAAGGGAATTTTGGCATACATGAATGTGCCCCAAGGAGTGGTGAAGGCTGTTTTTTCTCTATCCTCAGGCATGACTGATATCTGGTTATAACCAGAAAAACCATCGATCATGGATATCCTAGATGCACCAGTTACCCTCTGCAATATGTGTTCCATGTTGGGCAGGGGGTAACTGTCCTTTCTTGAGATTCTGTTCAGATTCCTGAAGTCGACGCAAAGCCTGATCTCACCACTTTTCTTCCTTACTAGGACCAAATTGGCCACCCATTCAGAATATCTCAAGGGGACAATGATTTGGGCATCTAACAACTTCTTCACTTCTTTTTCCATGACAGGCAACAATGTGGGATTTATCTGTCTTAGCTTCTACCTAAATGGTCTGGCCTCTTCCTTCAGTGGGATCTTGTGTTCAATGACGGATGTGTCATATGTCTTGAGGTATTCATAGGTCCATGCAAACACATCAGCAAATTCTCTTAATAACTCAGTATATTCGGCCCTCTATCCTTTGTTTAAACTACTCGACAATTTGACAAACTTAGGCTCCTCCTGTGTGCCAATGTTGCACTCAATTGTGTCAGCATCTTCATCTGAAACCCTACCCTTTACTGCCACATCATTCCCATATAACAATCTTTCTAAAGGGACTATTCCCCTCGGAATGTGATTGCTAGGCAGCTGAATAATCTAGCGATTAGCAATTTCATTTTAAAACACCTCAGGGTCAGGGTCACCTTCAAGGTCAGGATCCTGATCAATGTGCAATGTAGAAAATTCATCAACAGATTGGAGAAATTTTTCGATTTCGAGATCATCTTCGAATACCTTCCAATGCTTGACATTGTCTGGTACAGAGGGCCTATATTTTATCTCAACATCATATTTGACCATAGATAGCAGAGGGATCTTGAACCGGCTAGATGAAATAGCTAAAGAATCGGCCACAACATTATCCTCCCTTGAGACAAAAGAAATGTTGAAAGCTGAGAAGAAATTATCAATCAGGTCCGATACCTCATTCCTGTAACTTCTAAACCGAGGATGCTTGGCCTGATAGACATTCCCGACTTGTTGGATTATCAATTCTGCATCTTCGAACACTTCCATCTCCCTTATTCCCATTTCTTTTGTGGCCCTCATACCCAGAACAAGAGCTTCATACTCTGCAACATTGTTGGTGGTTTCAAATTCCAGCTTGTATGATAGGGATATGGTCTCTTGAGAAGGTGACATGAAAACCACTCCAGCGCCAGCGCCTTCGCTAGAAGAAGCTTCGTTGAAAAACATTTTCCAAATGGAGGTGTTTGGAGGAGGTGTCCCATGATCAAATAAGGGTTGCTTTCTGATTTGGAAAGGGGCTTCCGGAGCATCGGTGATCTGCAATAAACTAGACCCGAAATCAATGTCCGGTGCAAAGATGGGATGATTGGTGGGGTTTTCTTCATCACTGACAATATAGTCTAACTGGGCTTCTCTGTACAACCTCCTGTGTTCCCCTCCAAAGACTGGAATAGTAGCATATGTGAGATCCATCTGTAATGTTCCTCCAAGCTTTTTAATCCAAGATCTTGACAACAACATGCCAAACTTGGGAGGAATGTCTGCCACTACAATGTCCATGACCACACTCTTCATTGGCAGCAAAAACAGAGAGACTACCAAGACTTTGATGACTCCAAGACATTGCACCCTCCTTGAATCAAAAGAGTACAAATCATGATAATCCTTTGTCACTTCCAGTCACAATTCTTCCATGACTATTTTGGGCATAAGGTTATAGGAATCCCCTAAATCCATGAGGCAGTTATGCAGCACTTTATCATGTATGTTCATGGATGTGTAGAAAGGAGGGGATGAATCATCTCTATCTTCTACCATGGGACCTAGGACAACTGTTGGCTTTTCATATTGGATATTTATTGAGTCCGTGGAAGGCTGGGGGGGCTCATATTGTAGTAGCTTGGAGAGGGATCTTTTGAAATCTTCATTTTTAACTAGTTCGTATAGGGGTACAGGGATTCTAATCTTCTGAATCTCATGCTCAAAACTAAAGGAGGAGAGAGACTTAGGAGCTTCTCTTACCTCAGAGACAGGTTCCTTGGCTGTCGGTGAAGCATTCTGAGTTTTCTTTTCTTTAGTAATGGTTGTTGCAGCTTTAGTAGGCCTTTCCGCTATGAGGGGTTGATCCTGGCTATCAAAATTCCCTTCTTTCTTTTTTGACATGAGATTGTATCTGTTAAGAGTGTTGTTGGCCTTTTCCCCTTTACTCAACTCATTTATTTGAGTTTTGATAAGGGATTCTTCATATGTATATTGAGTCAAATGAAGAAACGGGGAAGTTCCCTCGATGCAGTGGATCTCAGGGTCGAGTTCATCCACCTCCTCCCCTTCTTCATGAGCAACTAGGCTATTCTGGAGAGGGGTATGAATCCTCTGATCATCCCTGTCTCTACTTATTTGTTCCTTTGGCAAAGTATGTGGCATATTGTTACCAAGCCTCCTGAAACCTATGTTATCAGTATTCTAGGGGTTTCTGTACGTGGGCTTCACTCTAACTCCCACTTCTCCATTCTAGCTGAAATGGATTTCAGTAATTTAGCTACCTCGTCTATTTGAAGGGGAAGGGGAGATGAATGGGATGGGAAGGCCTTTGTTCTTCTCCTGGATATGTCTCTGTCAGCCTTATTCCTGAGTCGGTCAACAGCCAATATGTTAAACTCTACTTCTACAGCTACGTCCTGCATGTGAGCCAGAGTGGTGTCTCTCCTTTCCCTCAACAGGAGGTAGAAATCAGGATCAAAAGCATTGGCATAAGTGATCTTTGCAGAGGCTTCGGAGGGATTTATCTCAGTGGGGATATTATTGTACATTTTATTAAATCTTTTGGAGAAGTCAAAGATAGACTCTCCTTCCTTTCTCTTCAAAGACCCAAACTCAGTCATGTAATACATGAAGTCCTTTTTGTCTCCCCATTGTCTCAAAAAGGCACTATCCAAAGCCTCAATCCCATCAATAGATCTAGGAGGCAGGGCCCTAAACCATTTTCTAGCCTCGCCTTCAAGATTATGGACGAAAATCCTCATCCATACATTTGCATGCATGATAACATGACCGTCTGTAAAACTATAGAAGGCTTCTAGGTGTTCTTGTGCAGTTATGTCCCCCTCGCTTGTAAACTTGGGCAGCTGCTTGAGGTAACCATCTGATGGGAGGGAATTAAGAGGCTGAGGTAACATAAGGGGAGCATACCTAGCGGCTATAATAGCCTCCATTCTGGTCATACAGGGATTTTCTCCTGCCATAGGGATATTAGGTGGAGGAGAACTCAGAGGAGAAGGGGCTCGAAAAGGGGATACTGGGAATGAGCTTCCAGGAAACAATGGGGGATTTAGGGAGAAGGCTAACGGGCTTGAGTCAGGAGATGCTTCTCTCTGTGAAGAAGTGGCAACAGTAACAAGAGGAGGAGTGGCAAAGCTATAAGTGGGGAAGTCTGTTGTGGTCCTCGGTCCATGCCAAGGTACAGCTTCAGGGGAAAGGGGAGTGAAAAGGATTTCTCCCTCTAATCCTAGACCGGGAGGGGAAAATGCAGCAGGAACACTCCCAAAATTCAGGAAATGGGAAACCTCAGAAAAAGGTCTGCTAGGAAGCTGAGGAGAAGAAAATGGATTTTCTACAGAAGGATATGGTGGGTTACCTAGTTCGGCGGTGGAAGTTTCTCCTTCAAAGGCCTTTCCTTTTCTGAAAATCACCTCTGGATCAGCTACAGGTGTAGCTAGAGGCAGTTGTGGATGGGACCGCGTGTGTCTGCCTCTGGAAGCCACAACTAAAACAACAAGTTCTCTCCAGTGGAGTCGTCACAATGGAGTCTCCAGGTGCACAGTAGCAATATTCAAAGGCTCTGATGCCTGATGCACCTTCAAAATCAGAGGCTCAATGTCGTTCAATCTCGAGGAAAATTTTCAACTTCGTCCTCGGCAATGGCACTAGAAATGTTGGCATTGGAAGTCATTCCTGGATTGCAGTAGGAGCAGAGCCCGACACCCATCAGTTTATGTCATTATTTTGTTTTAAATGGGATGATCGAATGTGAGTGAACTCAGAACAGTATCATTTAACTCAGAAAACTAGGCCAGAAATGCACAGGGAAGTGAGGGCCATAACTAACTTCATTAAGGAATTTGAGTTAAAGCGAGAGTAGAGGGAAGACTAGGGAGAAAAGAGGGGAGACTGCTCTGGGCATCAAGCCTTCCAGCAACTCAGGAAAGAAAAACAAGACACTAAAATGTGCCTAAATGACACAATGATAACTGTACATTGATCAAACCTATCATACTATGCAGCCATGAGCATTCGACTGGATCCTCCAATTCTGAATCATTCAATGTAAGATGAAAAAGACAACGTGGGAGACTGCTTAAGACTGGTGCAGAGATTACAGTGACCAACCATACGTCATCCTACAATAGGCGACCCTCGACTAGATCCTCCAATGTCAAGTGTTTTAAACGACTAACAAACAAAATAAAAGGAAAGAGAAGTTGACTTCCATTAATTTGACAATCTCAAATCAAAATACATAACCAGAGCTTCCTCAGAAAATTTACAGTCGGGAGCTAAGCTCAACCATCAATCTCTACAAAAATGGAAAAAATGCCTACATATACACCTCCCCTTTCTCCCAACAGAGGCGTCTCAGGACTTTCAAGGTGTGGCGTCTTCTCAGTCAAATCTGGCCTGAACTCCTTTGTCAGACATCACCTTAACTTTGCATGCCCTTTGCAGGGGAGGTAGCTGAAACATTAAAGGATAAAATAGTGTGTGCAGACTCCTCTGGTCATACGAGAACTCGGCATGACTCCTTTGGAGAAAACCAATGTACAGGACCATCTCGGGCAGACTCCCTGACGAAACCTCCATGCTTTGCATTTAATGAGTGAGTCGAGGTTTCAACTACCTCCATCCACCTTCATTTATTTTTAACGAGGACCAAGATCGAGGTCAAGCTGAATTGGTCTCTGGAGAACGCGGTGATCCCTTCTGCAGCTAAACCTTGTGCTTTGTCCCTTTGCACAGTTCTTTCTATCGCCCCCAAGTGACCACGGGCTGTGACCCTGTTCCTATATTCAAAGGTGCTTTCGGCACTTCACATCTCGCGGTTGGGAGGAGGCTTCTCCTTGTGCTTCAAAGTTATGAAAGGTGAGGTGGTGACATAGCCTAATCGCACGCCACGTAACCCTCCTTTGATTGGGCGACCTGGATCATTTCAGCGAGACTATGGGCCCGGGTCTTGGACGTCTTCGTCATTTCACGTCTCGCAGCTGGGAGGATGCTGGTCCTTGTTCTTCAAAATAGCGATAGGTGACGTTGCGATAGAGCCTAATCGCGTGCCATGTACCCCTCCTTGATCGGATGACCTGGATCATTTCGGTGAGACTATGGGCCCGGGTCTTGGACGCCTTCGGCACTTCGTGTCTTGTGGCTAGGAGGATAATTGTCCTTGTTCTTCAAAGTCGCGATAGGAGAAGTTGCAATAGAGCCTAATCGCGTGCCACGTACCCCTTCTTGATCGGACGGCCTGGATCATTTTCACGAGACTGTGGGCCCGGGTCTTGGATGCCTTCGGCACTTCGCGTCTCACGGTTGGGAGGATACTGGTCCTTGTTCTTCAAATTTGCGATAGGAAAAGTTGCGATAAAGCCTAATCACATGCCACGTACCCCTCCTTGATCGGACGACCTGGATCATTTCGGCGAGACTGTGGGCCCGGGTCCTGGACGCCTTCAGCACTTCACGTCTCGCGGCTGGGAGGAGGTTGCTCCTTATGCTTCAAAGTTACGAAAGGAGAGGTGGCAACATAGCCTAATCACGTGCCACATGTCCCTCTGGATGGATGGTCCTGATCATCTCGGCAATATTGTGGGCCCAAATCGTGAGCACTTTCGGCACTTCGCGTCTGGCAGCTAAGAGGAGGTTGATCCTCATTTTTCAAAGTTGCGATGCTCGAAGAGGTGATACAGCCTAATCGCGCACCACGTGTCCCTCCCATCTGCTTAAACTTGTGCAACTCTGTGGCTCTGGCTTACCCGATGACCGACAATCTACTCCATCGATCGATCCTCGCCATTGAATCCTGGATCACCCATCTACTAACACTTGAGTCCGAAATGGACTTCTTCTGTGTGTTGTGCTTGGCGCTCATGCCTCCAACCTTTGAATAAAATACATTTTATGGGTTTTTTAAGCCCCATTTCTTTTCATTTACACCACGGGCTCGAATCCTGGAGAGAAAACGCCCCCTTGCAAGAATTTGCGCTAACACCAACGATCCAGATTATATTTGGTAGGAAATGAGAGCAGAGATATAACATGGAAATATACAGAGATATTGCAAGAGAGACAATAATATAACATAGATATATCTGAAATATAACAAGAGGCACAAATAGACAGTAATGCACAATTTCTATTAATGAGAAAAATGTACAAAACTATAGAAACATAGAGTGAAAGACTCATTAGAATGGTGGCATCTTATCTATGAGAAGAGATGTGATGGATAATCACATTCGTAAGAAGATGAATGTTATAATGAGGTTCTAAAGGCCTTTTTATCATAAATAAAATCCAAAACCCTAACCCCGGTGTTCGCACCCAATTCGTCACTTGGTGAGCAAATCGAGGGTGCTTACATGCCCTGTTGGGTCCTGCAGAGCATGACAGCTATGGAGGAAAGGGTTAGAGGAAACATAGCAAACTACAAGCAAGATTTAAACAAAAACAAACTAAAACTGTGAACATTTGGATAAAGAAACAATAAACACAAAAATACACCGATGTCACCAATGGTTTTGAGCTGATCAATTGATGAAACCAGAGCACGATGAAGGAAGGGAACTGTGGTTCCTTCTTCCCCCAAAGGAAGGCTCTTGAGGCCCTCACGAACTTGCTTTCCTTACAATGCGAAGAAATAAGACTGATGGTGAAAGAACTCCCAGCTCATCCGCTCAATGGATAGGCGAATGGCTCTATGAGATGTTGCCAATGTGTTACCATCAAAGAATAAGCCCTTGACAATCTTAACAGCATAACAATACCTGGAATTCCTTGCCAAAACAATGTTCCTTCACGGATTTTTAAAGCAGATCACCGGGCGATTATGTAACCTCTTCAAAGTGTGAAAAGGGGCTCTTTAGGGCTTCATTAGGTCATTAACCTGCCTACCCTATGGATTCAGCTCAGATTTGGGAGTCAAATCAGAATGGGAGCTGGTCCGAAAGTGGTTGGGAGGCCGGCCAATTCAATAAATGCACCGTATTAGCATGTGCGCGGGTTTTTGCGTTGACAGTCGCGTGTCGTGCGCGCATGCGCGCATCATACGTTCTTGTCCTGCACATGGGCACGCGCACCAAACTATTGTAAAGCGCCCTTCAATTTTTGGTTACTTTGTATAGTTTTTGACCCTTCTGGAATGCTGTGAAATTAATTCAATTCCATGAATGACCTCATTGTTGTTTTGACGATGTGGAGTTCTTGTCGCCATGTGAGGACGAAATTTCGGTGATAATAGATGTCCCCTGATGGATGAGGTTAGGAGCATACGTATAGCCAAAATCCATCAATGTTTCTTCTACTGAGAATGTTGTTGT
>SNQJ01S0287249.1:0-10343 GCA_010110895.2 Picea sitchensis | reverse complement strand
GCATATCAAGGGTTTTGAATATAATTTTCATTGCCACATCTTTTATCTAACCCTTGCATATTGAGGTATCCTTGAAGAGAAACAAAAATTATTATTCTTGTGGATGCCCTAGATATTGTTGCTTGGAACATGTGGTATTGACCGTAATTAGATCGTTCATTTTTGCAATTTTGAAGTATGTTCAATGATTTTCACACACATATAACAAACAATGATATCGTAAGTACAAACAATTTGGTTTATTAATGTCCCATCTCTAGTTAACCTGCTAAATACAAGTGTGAATAAGGGTTACAATTTATCATTAGTCCAACATTAAAGGTGTTATTACTCTAAACCATGTCCAATGACACATTGATGTAAATGAATGAGTAATGACCTCTCTAGAATGGGAATCTTTGTCTCCTTTCTGATCATTGTCCAATAACCTCCTTCGCAAGGAAAAACACCACTTCTATTTTGATAATAACCTCCCTCACAAGGAAAAACATCACTTATATTTTGATAATAACCTCCCTCGCAAGGAAAAACATCACTCACTATGCAAAGGTGTCTAAACTATCCTAAAAGTACATAATTATTATCCCACTAAATGATATTGTTACAAGGCTCATTTTTACAAAGTTTGATGAGTATTGTGCTATAAACTATGCCGAGTGACGAATCGATGCCTTGGTAAGTCCAACGACCCCGTATGAAATGCCCTAATGCTATCACTTTGGGTTACTATTTGAGGGTCTCTTCTTGCTTTTCAAACTGTAGAGTTTAAGAGTAAATGTGATAATGATGATATAGTTGTTCTTTGGCCAATGTTTGTGTTTTGTTTCTCCATTTTCTCTCTAGGATCAGATTGATGCATGAAATGTTACAACAATTTCATTAAGAGATAAATGTTACCTTCTTGCTTTTCAAACTGTAGAGTTTAAGAGTACATGTGATAATGATGATATAGTTGTTCTTTGGCCAATGTTTGTGTTTTGTTTCTCCATTTTATCTCTAGGATCAGATTGATGCATGAAATGTTACAACAATTTCATTAAGAGATAAATGTTACCTTACTTTTACTGTTGTTTACATGGTAATTTCAATGTTTAGGAGTCACGGAGTCAAGGTTAATGTTCTCAATTAATACATCACTCATTTACACAGTTCATGCTCTTGGTTGCTTTAGCATTTATGATGTTCTAACATATCTAATATCTGGTTCAAATCTGCTATCCTAGTCTCTGGTGAAAGAACCACCAGACTGTTGTCATTTATGTGGATGAGTAACTAACAATATTTCATTACATTGAAGGCATTTTTAGGCAATTCTCTCTTTGCAATACCTGGCATAAAAATCATAAATAGATGCATTGTGGGAATGGTATAACTATGCAATCTAGTAATCAGGACTTTATTGTTTGAATAGTATGACACATCTTTGTTAGTATGCTTTCATTTGTTGTAAAATTTCTTCTATGCAAATGTTTGACATCCTTTTTTGTAACATTTCTTCTATGCCCCTATCTTGTTCTAAAACTTTCTATCTCTATCATGGTCTTTTCACTCTCTATTTTCCTCCCTCTCATTTTCCTTCTAGATTCTCTTCTTGGGCTCTTTCTGACCAAATAATCTTTCAGTGCTATCTTGCAGCACTGTGATCACAATCAGCTTGTAAGTAACAATTTTCTCCATCTGTTGAAAACCAGATAAAATCATTGTTCGATGAGGGCAAGCCATCCAGGGAGAGAAAAGAAGGATAAACTATAAGCAAGAGAAAAATACAAAGAAAAAGACCAAAACCACCTTTTCCACATGAGACTGCCTCAAAGTCAAACCAAAATTTATCTCATTCGAATACACTGTAGGAATATGGGGTGTATCTCTTGCAGGTGTGGTAGTGTGATACATGGGAAGAAATTGAGGAATCTGGTAGAATATAAGTAAAAGTAAATAGAACAAGAGTCTAAAATTAATTGTTTTGTATGTCTTTCTATTAGCTTTAATAAAAACAAGAAAAAATACCAATGGAAAACATTTCGCCACTAAGACTTGGCTCAAAACCTCTCACACATGAATATGAATTCTCAATGAAATAGACTAAACCATGATTTCCAATAAGGTACCCACAACTATACTGTTTCCAATCCCACTTACCCCAACAACCTCCTCCATGACACCCTCGCCCTCCGCACTTGTCCCTTCTCCCACATTCATGAATCCCCTACCCTCCTCTTCCTCACACTCACCCACACCCACCTATCCTTTTCTCTATTGCCCACAACCATGCCCTCTCCTTTCTCTTGGTCTATTGACCCTACCCCCTTCATTCCTCCTTTACCCCCTTCATTCCTCCTTTGCGTAGAAGTTCAAGGATGAACCCATCCTCCATGCAAAGTCCAAACCTCATGCAATAGATGGATGTAGAGGACGAGTCAATGGGATTGACTATTTCATGTTCATTTTATTTTCAATGTTCATTATTCATTATTAATTTTCAGTTTTAACTTTTTTGACTGTAAACTAAGTATTTTGATTTACTATTTCAAACATCAGTATCTACTATTTTGCTTATTACTATTTCGATTCTAGAAATATGAATGTGAATCATTATATACAATATTTCATTTATGAATCAATGTATTTTGTTTATGAATCTGAATCTAAATTGTGTTTATATCATCAATGTATTTCGTTAATGAATCTGAATCTAAATTGTGTTTATATCATTGAAAATTTTGAAATTAATATTTACATTGCACAATGATGAGTGTACATGGGATGAATTGTTATTCTTGATATTTTATCATTTGTATTTTTACTTTTATAATTTTAGAGATGAGGCCCCCTATGCTAGGGACCCTAATATCCCCCCTCCCCCATAAATTTCCCTATAATTTAGGAGGTCTCGCCACATGTCCCCCATTTGCATTTCCCTACTCCCATGCTCCTGCATCCCAGAAACGTGGTGGAAAATTGCTTCAAGCCCTTGCATTGGTGGTATCGTGGGGATATGGTTAGCTTGAAATTCTATAATTTCCAAGGAAATAAGTTGCCATTGTTTCAATGTGCTTCTCAGATTTAAACAAATTTCAGTTGTATAAAGGTGCCTGTTAAGAGTGCAAAACAAAGAACTCTAGAACATCCTATTACAGATCAATGGGCCAGAGCATATACTTTATCTATTAGAGGCACATTATTTTCACTTTACAGATCAATGGGCCAGAGCATATACTTTATCTATTAGAGGCACATTATTTTCACTTCAAAGCTAGTTTAGGGAGACAGTCTAACAATTATGTTGAATTGCTAGCTTTGAAACTTCTTATGAAAACATTCAACATTTAATTTTTTCATATGACTATTGTACTTGATCAATAAATGGAACTATTATAGGAAGCACATCCACTTGTAATGCCTCACTTGTTGCATCTTACCTTGACTTTGCAACATCTTGCCTTGACTTTGCAACAACTATAGAGGTTGATGGCTGGTGTTTTGATAGTCTCTTTAGAGACAATGGATATGAAATCCTTCCTAAGTTATCAAACCATGTTTCTAAATTGCTCATTTGAGATTTCATCAAATGTTTATGGGGATTCATCAAATGTTATTAAATGTACGCAAGGCAGATTCAAGATAGGGGACAAGATGTTAATGTTGATAGAGCATGTGAAGCTAGCAGAGACAACGTTCGCAGATATCTCCTACCACCACATGTACATAGAACTCAACATTTCATCCTTCCTAAGCTATCAAACCGTGTTTCTAAATTGCTCATTTATGATTTCGTCAAATGTTTATGGGGATTCATCAAATGTTATTAAATGTACGAAAGGCATGTTTAGGATAGGGAACAAGATGCTAATGTCGATTTTTTAGAGCAGGTGAAGCTAGCGGAGACAACATTCGCAGAGATCTCCTACCACCACATGTACATAGAACTCAACATAAAGGCCAATTATTTGGCCAAATAAGGAATGCAATTGGTATATAATGTAGGATGGTTACAGAAGTTCAAGGATGGTAGTTGATCCGAATGACCATTATGAGGATACAAATCTATTAAATAAAAGATGATCATAAATATGTTCATAGAATGAAATCTATCTGTCTTGCACCGTAACAGAGTATATTTGAAACCATCAAGGGTAACCAGTAATAATTATGGCGATAGGATTCAAATACTTATTATGTTTTGTTGTTCGAGGATGCTACACCATCAAGGGCAACCAGTAAGAATTATGGCAAACAGTAAAAAGGACGAAGATGCAGATATTGTAAGTACGAACAATTTGGTGTATTAATGTCCCATCTCTGGTTAACTTGCTAAATACATGTGTGAATAAGGGTTACAATTTATCATTAGTCCAACATTAAAGGTGTTATTACTCTAAACCATGTCCAATGACACATTGATGTAAATAAATGAGTAATGACTTCTCTAAAATGGGAATCTTTGTCTCATTTATGATCATTGTCCAATAACCTCCCTCGCAAGGAAAAACATCACTTCTATTTTGATAATAACCTCCCTCACAAAGAAAAACATCACTTATATTTTGATAATAACCTCCCTCACAGAATTATCATCTCACTAAATGCTATTGTTACAAGGCTCATTTTTGCAAAGTTTGATGAGTATTGTGCTATAAACTATGCCGAGTGACGAATTGATGCCTTGGTAAGTCCAACGACCCCTTATGAAATGCCCTAATGCTATCACTTTGGGTTACTATTTGAGGGTCTCTTCTTGCTTTTCACACTGTAGAGTTTAAGAGTACATGTGATAATGATGATATAGTTGTTCTTTGGCCAATGTTTCTGTTTTGTTTCTCCATTTTCTCTCTAGGATTAGATTGATGCATGAAATGTTACAACAATTTCATTAAGAGATAAATGTTACCTTACTTTTACTGTTGTTTACATGGTAATTTCAATGTTTAGGAGTCATAGCGTCAAGGTTAATGCTCTTAGTTAATACATCACTCCTTTACACAGTTCATGCTCTCAGTTGCTTCAACATTTATCATGTTCTCACATATCTAATATTTGGTTCAAATCTGCTATCCTAGTCTCTGGTGAAAGAACCACCAGATTGTTGTCATTTAATGTTACAACAACTTCATTAAGATATAAATGTTACCTTACTTTCACTGTTGTTTACATGGTAATTTCAATGTTTAGGAGTCGTAGAGTCAAGGTTAATGCTCTTAGTTAATACATCACTCCTTTACACAGTTCATGCTCTCAGTTGCTTCAACATTTATCATGTTCTCACATATCTAATATTTGGTTCAAATCTGCTATCCTAGTCTCTGGTGAAAGAACCACCAGACTGTTGTCATTTATGTGGATGAGTAACTGGCAATATTTCATTATATTTAAGGCATTTTTAGGCAATCCTCTCGTTACAATACCTGGGATAAAAATCATAAATAGATGCATTGTGGGAATGATATAACTATGCAATCTAGTAATCAAGACTTTATTGTTTGAATAGTATGACACATCTYTGTTAGTACACTTTCATTTGTTTACCTCATTCACACAGGCCTTAGTGCCTTATCGCAACAATATATTATAACAACACTTATTAGATATTTTTATATGGTTCAAAGTGGTTCAAAGTGCTCCTTACTGTTTCTCATTTTGAGAGTACTCATTAGATAAATGTGATATCGGTTTCCCCTACTATAAGTGCAATATTTCATTATATTGAAGGCATTTTTAGGCAATCCTCTCTTTGCAATACCTAGCATAMMWAKCATAAATATAAGTGCAATATTTCATTATATTGAAGGCATTTTTAGGCAATCCTCTCTTTGCAATACCTAGCATACCTAGCATAAAAATCATAAATAGATGAATTGTGGGAATGATATAATCATAAATAGATGCATTGTGGAAATGATATAACTATATAATAATCTAGTAATCAAGACTTTATTGTTTGAATAGTATGACACATCTTTGTTATAAAAATCATAAATAGATGCATTGTGGGAATGATATAACTATACAATCTAGAAATCAAGACTTTATTCTTTGAATAGTACGACACATCATTGTTTGTACACTTTCATTTGCTTACCTCATTCACACAGGCCTTATTGCCTTATCGCAACAATATATTACTTCAACACTTATTAGATATTCTTATATGGTTCAAAGTTCTCCTTATTGTCTCTCATTTTGAGAATACTCATTAGATAAATGTAATATCGGTTTCCTTTATGATTTCAATAAAACAATTTATATTTCCTTTGATTACAAGACTATTGGTTCAATAGTAACACTTTGTGCAAATCTACTCTTGGTTTGATAAGAATGCCACCCATCTCCTTTGTGCAATTTCAATAGTAAAACTTTGTGCAAATCTACTCTTGGTTTGATAAGAATGCCACCCATTTCCTTTGTGCAATTTCAAAGGATGGTTCCATCCATAAGGTATCTATTGCTCAACAATGGGCACAAGACTATTGTCCTGAAAGAGAAACAACAATTTAATAAAATTTAGCTCATTGTATAACTTATCCAATACATAAATCCAACCAACACAAATCTTAAGGAGGCTACATATATTTGAAGATGTCATTAACGCAATTTTTTAGTGTAATAGCCTCATATTGCTTAGTTTTCAAATAACAGAAAAGAGAACTACACGTCATTCAAAAAAAAAATTCAAGGTAAGCCCACTCTTCATCACTAAAGTGAAAAGCATAATCATATTTACTTTTACAAATATACTAGAGAAACAGGAACATGGCATGAAAACAATAGGAAGCTCCATTGACAACTAACTCAAAAGGGTCATTACAAAACAAGAATCATCTACTGTGAGAAGTCTGAAATATACAAAGAAACTCAGTGTAGAGGCAACACACTACATGCTTAAATAGTGGATATAAATTCAAAAAGGTCAAGTGTAAGTTTAAGAACCCCCGAAACAAGTGCATTCTCTATGTATATCATGGTTATGTCGTACTTTAATTCTTAAATAAGCATGAAAAAAAATTAACATTAAATGCATACTCACCATTTAGTAAATCTTGCACCTTGCATGTAGTATTCGACAAATCGTGAGGCTAATCCCTTTGGGCCCTACCCTGAAGATTCATTCTGTCAAAGAGAGCAAACCCATCATACAAATGAAACATACAAAAAATAAGAATTAAGCCATTGATGAAAGACATCCAAGCTTAAAAAACTATTAAAATAATCCTTGAGCAGAACAGACTGAAAAAAAAAATCAAAGACATACACTAGTCAAGAAAAAGCACAACATAAGCACAATGAAACAAGACTTGTCAATGCCAGCCACAAATTTCTTTTCACACAAACAATCAACAAATTTATTCCCATCAGTTGACTTGTAGAGTGTCTCTTCAAAAAGGATGGAACCAAAAATATATTCCCCAAGTCCTGGTGTGGTCAACAACCATTACCTGAATGGTTGGTTGATTTTAGTGTTTCCAAGTCCAATGGAAGCAATCCTACTCTCATAAGTGCCATTGGACTCAAAAATACAAGAGACTTGTAGAGTGTCTCTTTAAAAAGGATGGAACCAAAAATATATTCCCCAAGTCCTGGTGTGGTCAACGACCATTACCTGAATGGTTGGTTGATTTTAGTGTTTCCAAGTCCAATGGAGGCAATCCTACTCTCATAAGTGCCATTGGACTCAAAAATACCACAACCAGGGGATGCAATAGTTTTATGTAAAACCATGTTGCAAAATCAGAAAACATACGATTTAATGTGTTCACATTCTAGATATTTTTTCAATCACTACAATTTTATTCGGAGGCCAGTTTGTGTTTCTTCAAAGGTTTGATTCTTCAGATTCCCACCAAAATCATACCACATTGGAAGTCAAAAAATACACACACACACACACACAGAGCCCATCATATCTGGATCGAAACCCAACTTCCTGGTGTTTTCAAGGGATTCTTATCGAAGAAGTCAGAAAATCTTTCCCTAGAAAGGCTTCTCCACCATCTGCTCCCTCTATTTTCTTGCAATTCAACTCATCTAACCTCCTGACAGATTTACGTTTCTGTCTTTGCATGGATCCAAGTCTATGCCCTTATCTTGCTCTAAAGCTTCCTATCTCTATCATGGTCTTTGCACTCTCTATCTTCCTCCCTCTCATTTTCCTTTTGGATTCTCTTCTTGTGCTCTTTCTGACCAAAGCATCTTTCAGTGTTATCTTGCAGCACTGTGATCATAATCATCTTGTAAGTAATAGTTTTCTTCATCTGTTGAAAACCAGAGAAAAGCATTGTTGGGTGAGGGAAAGCCATCCACGGAGAGAAAAGAAGGATAAACTATAAGAAAGAGAAAAACACAAAGCAAAAGACCAAAACCACCTTTTCCACATGAGACTGCCTCGAAGCCAAACCAAAAATTATCTCATTCGAATACACTGTAGGAATATGGGTGTAGCTCTTGCAAGTGTGGTAGTGTGATACATGGGAAGAACCTAAGGAATCTGGTAGAATATAAGTAAAAGGAAATACAACAAGAGACTAAAATTAATTGTTTTGTATGTCTTTCGGTTAGCTTTAATAAAAACAAGAAAAATTACCAATGGACAACATGTCGCCACTAGGACTTGGCTCAAAACCTCACACAAGAATATGAATTCTCAATGAAATAGACTAAACCATGATCTCCAACAAGGTACCCACAACTATACCACAACTATAATGTTTCCAATCCCACCTTCTACCCCAACAACCTCCTCCATGACACCCTCACCCTCGACACTTGTCCCTTCTCCCACATTCATGAATCCTCTACCCTCCTCTTCCTCACACTCACCCACACCCACCTATCCTCTTCTCTATTACCCACAACCATGCCCTCTCCTTTCTCTTGGTCTATTGACCCTACCCCCTTCATTCCTCCCTTGCATAGAAGTTCTAGGATGAACCCATCCTCCATGCAAAGTCCAAACCTCATGCAACATATGGATGTAGAGGACCAGTCGATGGGATTGACTATTTCATGCTCATTTCATTTTCAATGTTCATTATTCATTATTAATTTTCAGTTTTAACTTTTTTGAGACTTGACTCTAGAGCCTTGACTGTAAACTGAGTATTTCGATTTACTATTTCAAACATCAGTATCTACTATTTTGCTTATTACTATTTTGATTCTAGAAAGATGAATCTGAATCATTATACAATATTTTATTTATGAATCAATGTATTTCGTTTCTGAATCTAAATCTAAATTGTGTTTATATCATTGACAAATTTGAATTTAATATTTACAATGCACAATGATGAATGTGCATGGGATGAATTGTTATTCTTGGTATTTTATCATTTGTATTTTTACTTTTATAATTTTAGAGACGAGGCCCCCTATGCTACGAACCCTAATATCCCCCCTCCCTCATAAATTTCCCTATAATTTGGGAGGTCTCGCCACACATCCCCCAATTGCATTTCCCTACTCCCATGCTCCTACATCCGAGAAACTTGGTGGAAAATTGCTTCAAGCCCTTGCATTGGTGGTATCGTGGGGATATGGTTAGCTTGAAATTCTAGAATTTCCAAGGAAATTAGTTTCCACCGTTTCAATGTGCGTTTCAATGTGCTTCTTAGATTCAAACAAATTTCAGTTGTATAAAGGTGCCCTTTAAGAGTGCAAAACAAAGAACTCTAGAACATCCTATTACAGATTAGTGGGCCAGAGCATATACTTTATCTATTAGAGGCACATTATTTTCACTTACATCAGTGGGCTAGAGCATATACTTAGACACACATTATTTTCACTTCAAGGATGGTTCAGGGAGACAATTTAATAATTATGTTGAATTGCTAGCATTGGAACTTTTTATGAAAACATTCAACATCTAATTTTTTCATATGCCTATTTGTACTTGATCAATAACTGGAATTATTGTAGGAGTCACATCCACTTATAATGCCTCACTTGTTGCATCTTACCTTGACTTTGCAACTACTGTAAAGGTTGATGGCCAGTGTGTTTGATAGTCTCTTTCCCCAAGAGATAGTGAGTATGAAATCCTTCCTAAAATATCAAACCATGTTTCTAAATTGCTCATTTCAGATTTCGTCAAATGTTTATGGGGATTCATCAAATGTTATTAAATGTACGCAAGGCAGGTTCAGGATAGGGAACAAGATGCTAATGTCGATTTTAGAGCAGGTGAAGCTAGCAGAGACAACGTTCGTAGAGATCTCCTACCACCACATGTACATAGAACTCAACATTTCATCGTTCCTAAGCTATCAAACCATGTTTCTAAATTGCTCATTTCAGATTTCGTCAAATGTTTATGGGGATTCATCAAATGTTATTAAATGTACGCAAGG
>SNQJ01S0287246.1:0-10792 GCA_010110895.2 Picea sitchensis | reverse complement strand
AAGCCGCCACCATTCCAGCAAGCTTGTTTCCGCTGCATTTTACAGTTTCAGCTTATTTTGTTATTTAATAGAAAACCAGTTTTACTGTATCTCTGTTATTTTTGTGTTAAGTACCTGCTAATAATCGGTATTCATTTCATTCTACTCATAAAATCCGGATCAGGCTCCCAAGAAAGTTTATACTCGATCTCATCCAGACCCAAAACCTGCGACAGTGACAGATAACCCTGAACAGTTGCTCAGGAAAAAGACCTTAGTTGAAGGCTTAGTGAGTCATATTCCCCTTCATAAGTCCTTTTCCTTTTCAGGGAAACCTGTTACCTCCCAAAACCCTAACCTTGATACCTTTTCATAGCAAAGCCTGGTTAGAACATGGTCCAATAGTTTTGTGACTAGAATCATCTTTGACCCAACTATTTTGCAACCCCGAACCCCCGAAGTTCTATCTCCCACGACTAAAACACAAATCACTCCCTCAGTGCTATCCAATCCCTCCTCATCCTCGTCTTCAGTCGCTACCTCGTCGATCATCCAGGTTGTCATTCCACCTCCTCCACCCATCATGGCAGCTCGATATGCCCCCTTGGTGTTGGCTGCGCCTCTACATGCCATGCCCCAAGACTATCAGACAAGACTTCTACAGTTCGATGCCATAAGACCTTTGAGCGCACAACAACACGTAGATAAAATGAATTATTATTATGATCTGCATGAAGTCAATGAAGCTGATGTTCAAATGAGATTGTTTGCCCAAAGTTTGACAGGTGACGCTAAAAAATGGTACAAAGGTTTGTGTGCCGCCTCAGTCCTTAACCTCACCTCATTCCAAAGAAGTTTTCTTGACAGATGGGAGGTAAAGAAAAACCCTCTGCAAATCTTGTCGAAATATGAAAATATTAGAAGAAATCAAGGTGAGACAGTGCAAGATTACTGCACTCGTTTCAATAACCTGTACAACACAATCCCAACGGAAATCAAACCTCCACAGGTTTTGGCATTGATAAAATTCCCCGATGGTTTTGACGCAGACATCTCATATCAACTAAGGGAGAGAAATTCTACCACCCTGGAAGACATGCAGAAAAGTGTTATAAGTGTGGAGGCCAATTTGTTGGCAAAAAGGGCACGTCAGAGGTCAGAGAGGAGGGTCACAATTAAAGAATAACCTTCCACGTCAACCTCAGATTCAAAATTGGATTCTTTGGCCAGAGCAGTGGAAAGAATGATGGAAAGACTTACTGTGTTTGACAGAAATCCTCTGAGAGAAAATCCACCAGCTCCCCAAGTTCGGAACCCTAACTTTAGGAGAAACCCTCCTCAAATAAGACAGAGAGATCCTAGGGATCAAAGAGAGCAGAGGTGTCCAGATCAGTAGATCAGACCCCCCTTGCAAGAAAATTATGCTGACGAGGGGGAGGAAGTAATTGATGAACTGGAGGATACTCACATAAATCTCATGGGCATTCACGACAACGAAGCTATTTTCCTTACCCAATAAGAGAAAGAACTCTTTCTTCTCAATCAAACAAAAGTAAGTGAAGAAGTTGAAGATGCAGAACAACAAGCATTCAAAAATTCCATTTTGGAGGTACACCGGCAGTATAATCTGCGGAGTAAAAAGACAGAAGGAAGTTCCCTGAAAAAGGTGATTGAAACAAAGAAGATAGTCGAAACCAAGAAAGCCTCTGAGCCAGCTGCCAAGGAGATTCCTGAGAAGAGCACTGCCGAAGCCCCCGTGAAGAAAAACCTTACTATTCTGAAAAGGCCGTCTCAGCCCGAGGTTTCACCTGTTAATCTAGCAAGTACTTCTGGACAGAAGAATATGGTGGACAAACCAGAATTGATGAGCCAAGGCAGAGCTCCTACACCTTTCAGCCTGGAGGGGGAATTGGCGAAAGAAAAAATTCCCATTCCACTTACCGAGTTGATGAAAAAAGATGTTTAGTGTTCACAAGTGATTAAAGCACTGACCATTGAACCTAACATAGGCACGAAGGCCTTAACCATTGGATCAACAAATCATTCAGACACTGTGAACCTTACTGATGATCAACCCGAACTTCTTTTCGAACCTGAAGTAAATGGTCGAGATGATACTGGTGAGGTCGCTCCTTTTTAAATAAGTCTAAACATACATGACCTGATCTTGCATAATGCTATGCTGGATTCGGGTGCTTCCCACAATCTGATGCCAAAGCAGTAATGGAGAAACTGGGACTGGAGGTCACCAGACCTTAYAAGGATTTACACTCATTCGACTCAAATAAAGTTAGATGTATTGGTTTGATCAAGGACCTATGCATCACCTTGGTTCAGATTCCTGCGAGGAGCATGGTAATGGACGTGGTAGTTGCAGACATCCTGCTGAAGTATGGAATGTTTCTATCTCGGTCTTGGGGGGCTAAGTTGAAAGGAACCATGCAGCTAGATATGTCTTATGCCACTATCCCAGTTTTCGGGCAACAAAGAAGGCTATACAGAGAAACATTGATGAAGTACATGGTCAGTAGCCAAGAAAAACCACGCAATTATCCCCTCTACTATGCGCATTATGACTTGGATTTGTTTATCTTGTACAATGATGGTGACATGGGAGAGAAAGATACTCAGCTGGTGGAAGATACATCTAGTCAAGATGAAGGCCAAGAAATCATTGAGGTAGCAAGGATGAAGAACGTGATAACTAAAGAGTTACCCGTTGATTTCTGGAGCATGGATTTTGATGGAGCAGTGAGAAAAGAAGGAGTTGGAGCAGGAATCTGGCTGCATAATCACAGAAACAGGTATTCAGAGAACCATTCTTACAAATTAAATTTCCAATGCACTAACAATGTTGCCGAGTACGAAGCCTTGATGCTCAGTCTGAAGATTTTGAAAAGAGTTGGTGCTAAACATATTATGGTAAGAGGTGATTCTGAGTTGATAATCAAGCAAATCAAAGGTTAGTACGCTGCGAAACACCCACGTCTTAGATATTATAGGAATGTTGTTCTTGATGCCCTTAGATGTTTCACTGAAGTTGACTTGCAGGTAATGCCGAGGGGACAGAACATTCTGGCAGACGGATTGGCTACGTCAGCAGCCACCTGTAAGATTCCTTTCCACTCGACCCGCCCATACACTGTTGAGGTGAAATGCAGACCAACTGTTCCCGACAATATCAGGTACTGGCAAGTGTTCGGTAATGATGATCAAATCGAAGACTTTCTGCAGTGTAAAAACGATTTTGAATGTACAAATATAGATTTAGAGAACGAAGATGAAAATGTAAATAGTTCTGATTTTGAAATTGATAGTGTAAATACCGTAGATTCAGGAGAATTAGGCGATGACGAAATGGACGCTGATGTTTTACATTTGAAAAGCAATGTTTTTCCTAGAGGTCTATTTCCTTTAGAGGACTTGTTTGACTTTAACGATGTAGCCAAAAAACTGAAAATCGAGGCCCATGGACAAGAGGTAGAAGACTGTAATATAGGGACTGTAGAGAAACCCAGGATAGTCAAACTGTCTAAATCATTACCCCTAGAGCAAAAACTCAAATACATTGAGTTGTTCAAAGAATATTCGGATGTATTTGCCTGGGGCTATGAAGATTTGAAAGCCTATGATACTAGCATCATACAACACAGGATTCCAATAAAAGAAGACCAAAAACCATTTAGGCAGAAACTTAGAAGGATAAATCCCAAGTTTCTCCCTCTGATAGAAAAGGAAATCAAAAAAATGTATGATGCCAAAATCATAGTTCCGTTGCGTTTTTCCAAATGGGTCTCTAATTTGGTCCCTACACGTAAGAAAACTAGGGAAATCATACTCTGCATAGATTTCCAAAATCTAAATAAAGTCTCCCTGAAGGATAATTACCCCTTGCCGAAAATGGACCATATCCTGCAAAGGGTGGTCGGGTCCAGTCGAATTTCTCTGTTGGACGGTTTCTCAGGTTACAATCAGGTCCTAGTTCACCCGGATGACCAAGACAAAACCGCTTTTACCACCCCATGGGGCACTTTCATGTATGTGAAAATGCCTTTTGGTCTGATCAACGCAGGAGCCACATTCTAGAGGGCGATGGATATCGCTTTCGTGGAAGAATTGGGTAAGTTTATTGTCGTCTATTTATACGATGTAACTGTGTTTTCCCGATCTGATGATGAACACCTGTGACACCTCAGACGAGTCTTCGAGAAATGTAGAAGATTTGGGATTTCTTTAAATCCTAAGAAAAGCCTTTTCGGGTTAGAAGAAGGCAAACTGCTAGGACACATCATTTCCAAATATGGAATCAAAATAGACCCCAGCAGAATCGAGGCCATACAAAAATTAGAACACCCCAAGAACCTCAAGGAACTACAGTCTTTTATCGGGAGAATAAACTTTCTACGAAGATTCATTCCCAATCTAGCAGAACTCCTCAGAAACATCACAAATATGCTAAAAAAGTACGTAAAAATAAAATGGGACTCCGAGTCCAGACAGTCTTTCGAACAAGTCAAACGAGCACTCACAGAAGCCCTTATTTTGATCAGTCCTGATTTTACCAAGGATTTCTATCTCTTTTCTTTCACTTCCGAACATACTATAGAAGCGGTGTTACTGCAAAAGAATAGCGAAGGGTATGAACAACCCATAGCTTTATTTATCAAAGCGTTAAGAGACGCTACTCTGAATTACAATATTATGGAGAAACCAGATTTTGCTTTGGTAAAAACCATAAAAGACTTTAGAGTCTACATTATTCATTCCCACACCATAGCATATGTTCCAAATGCGGTATTAAAAGACATTTTGACACAGGACAACCCTGATGGAAGAAGGGGAAAATGGATTTYTGTTATTTTAGAATACAATAAAGAGATTAAGCCTACAAAACTAATTAAGGGTCAAGGCCTAGCAAAATTAATGGCTGAATCGAACTTCCATGCTCTTGACATTAATTTTTTAGATGTGGCGGATGAACTRGGTGAGATGGTGACTCCAAGCGTGAGAGAGGTATTTCTCAACTCTCCATGGTATGCAGACCTTATATTCGTTTTGCAAAATCTACAAGCTCCCCCTGGTTTGACTAAGACTAAAGCTATATTTTTCAATTTGAAAGCCTTAAAATTCTATATTCAAGAAGGAAATTTGTATTGGAAAGATCCTGGAGGCATTCTGTTAAATTGTTTATTGAAAGATGAAGTTGATAAAGTGTTACAAGAGTTTCATGCAGGAGAATGTGGTGGCCATCTGAACTGGAAGGTCACAACCAACAAAATACTCAGAGTTGGATTCTATTGGCCCACTCTGTTTGCCGATGTGCATCAAAAGGTAACTGCATGTCATCAATGTCAACTGTTTGAAGGCAAAAGGAAACTCCTCCCTCTACCTCTGAAACCTATCTAAGTTGAGGCCCCTTTCCAGCAATGGGGACTTGATTTCATTGGAGAAATACACCCCCCGTATTTAGGCCAACACAGATGGATTCTCACCACCACCAATTATTTTACCAAATGGATCGAAGCAGTACCAAGAAAGCAAGCCACTGACTCTATTTTTATCAAATTCCTTGAAAATAATATTTTGTCCCTCTTTGGATGTCCTAGAAAAATTATAATTGATAATGCAGCTGCTTTCCGGTCGAAGAAGCTCATAGATTTCTACAACTAGTATCACATTGGTTTGGGGCATTCCACAGCCTACTACCCTCGGGGGAATGGGCTGGTGGAATCTTCAAACAAAACCTTGGTAAATATCATCAAGAAAACATTGCAGGAAAACAAGAAATCCTGGCACAACAAGTTGGTGTTTGCGTTATGGGCTGACAGACTGACCACCAAAAGGTCAATTGGTATGTCACCATACCAGCTGGTCTATGGAACAGAGGCAATTTTCCCCACTTCTTTAGGAGTCCATGTCATGAAGTTTCGTCAAGATGTACAAGCTGAGCCAAATGACTCACAAAGAAGGATCAACCAGATGATCCATTTGCAGCAGTCTAGGGAGGACGTTTTCAACAAAACTCAGGTCATCCAAGAAAACATCAAGAAGATATTCGACAAACGAACCAAGGAAGATGATTTTGAGTTAGGAGATCTGGTGCTGAGATGGGACGCCAGAAATGAAGACAAGGGAAAGCATGGAAAATTTGACAGTCTATGGACAAGACCATATATGATCCAAGATTTCAGGGGAAACAATGCTTTCTTGCTAAACAATGTTGATGGGACAGATCTGCAAGGAGGACCTGTGAATGGCAGAATGTTGAAACATTATGTGCCACCTCAGTAGTAGATTCGAGTTTTCACTCTCCATGGTACATACCATTTTTATTTTTATTTTTTACTTGCATTTTCTGAGTGAAGAACATTAGTCAGTTGGTTGAAGCCCGAAGAGAAGGCCCTAAGCTGTTGACCACTGTTTTTTCAATTTTTGAGAATAAAACCAATGAAGGCTACTAGGCAGAAAATTTTAGAATGACAGGAACCGGGATTCTTGGAACTTCACAGGGCCAGTACCATCCCCAAGTGGAGCCGCTATTATCACCCTATAAATTATAGGATCAACTGGTGACTGGGATATTATCTGTCTCTAGTGTTTTTGTTGACAAATGATTTTTCATTCTGCAAATAATTTGAAAAGAAAAGAAAAAATAAAAGAAAGAAAGAAAAGAGGGCATAAAAGAATTGCAATAAAAATCCCCATGCAATAATAGTAACTTGGTCCATACCTTTCAAGCATGGCCAAGTTCTTTTTAAATTTGAATGTTGATAGGGTAGTGAATGAATTTGGCTAAACAGTTTAATCTTAGCCAAAGTGTCTAGGTTAGATTAGTGAATAAATCTGGCCAGACTGTCTAATCTTGGTTAGATAGCCCCAGGGTAGAGTAAATTCTTAGCCCAACAGTTTAATTTGCATTAATTGTCATAGGAAGATAGGTTAGTATGTAGGCTAGTTGCTTTGTTGTTTCATTCCAATAAAACCAGCTTGATGTAAATGTTGCACCATGTTTTATATGCTTAGAATATCGTTTGATCGAAGCCCATGGTGGTGTCTACTTAAAAAGTTTGGGGAAAAACAGATAAAATACATTTATCCTAAGTTTTTTCCAGCGCATGTGTTTTTCGCTCCCCATATATGCTCCATGCACATATAGACGGTCCTAATCACGGCGCCTAGATCTACGGTGCACAGAGCATTCTGGACCCCCCCCGAATGTTCTGCTTTTAACCAGGGTGGGGGGGGGTCCGGAATGGCTGATAACATTTGTGCGCATCTGGACGGCCCAGGGTTGAGTGCTTAAATCAACGATCAAGATTGGATTTCGGACCCTCCCATCCATTCTACCTTTAATGGAGGGGGGGGGGTCCGGAATGAATAATAAAAGGTGCGCTAAGATCTGCGGCCAGGAAACGAGCGCGCAGATCAATGGCCCAAAATGGTTTTTGGACCCCCCCGGATGATCTGCTTTTAACCGTGGGGGGGGGTCCAGAAAGGTTATCTCCCTCTGGCGGGCCCCTTGTCATACGTGGCGTTGATCTATTGCCCCGAGTCCCGTCACCATATGCTATCTGAAAGACCCCTGTCACTTATGGACGTCACTTTCCACTTGTTCTCGAGTTAGTCACATCCCATAACTGTTGTCATTCCCCTCCCCCTTTCACTCATGGCAAGCCCCTTATTACGAATTTTACCTCCAATCCCTATCCACCATGTCACNCGGATGATCTGCTTTTAACCGTGGGGGGGGGTCCAGAAAGGTTATCTCCCTCTGGCGGGCCCCTTGTCATACGTGGCGTTGATCTATTGCCCCGAGTCCCGTCACCATATGCTATCTGACAGACCCCTGTCACTTATGGACGTCACTTTCCACTTGTTCTCGAGTTAGTCACATCCCATAACTGTTGTCATTCCCCTCCCCCTTTCACTCATGGCAAGCCCCTTATTACGAATTTTACCTCCAATCCCTATCCACCATGTCACCCGTCCGTATCCTTCAGCCACTGTCACCTGCCATCTCACCCCCAAATGACCCGTTGTCCATTTATTACAAGATAACCTATCCGTTATCCAGCTGACCTGTCTCTCGCGCCCAACCGACCCCAGTTTAAATAAAACTACCATTATTTCCCTTACTTTCTCCATTCACCTGTCGCACCAAAGAAATTCATCACTTACTCATCTGTTACATCCCGTCGCCCTCATCCACAGTCAGTCTCCCCCACTAACGTTGTGTTTATTGCAGGTACTGTTGCAGAAATGGTGCCAAAGTCCAAACCCAAGGAAGGAGAGGAGAATTTGTTTCTCTCGCCTCCTGTCAACCTGGACAAGATCCCACTGGTCGACAAAGACCGATTAATCGCGGATACCAAATGCGATTTTGATTTCTCCGACCTCTAGTCATGGCTCAGGGAAGTTTTCCTGGACCAGAGTGATGAAATTGGACTCTGGGAGTCCAATTTACCTCTCTACCTCTTTCCCCAGATCCACCATTTTCCCAAGTTCGCGCTTAAGTGTCAAGCCCACTATATTCCTGAACAAAGAGTCGTCATCTCCTCATCCGGAGAAATCCTTTTCCTCATTACGCCCGAGTCCATAGACCAGATGATGCAAATTCCCCATGCTGACTCTGCGTCTCCTTTCGACCTGGAAATCCTTACAGAGTTGTATCAGAAGATAACTTTTCCCCAAAGAGCTCAAATATTCGAGCTTTTCCTTCCCACCTCCGCTCGATTCCCTTCCACAAATCCCCCTTACCCGTCGTCAATGTTCTCCACTAAGGGAAACCAGGTCATTTCTTCCCTTTGTGCTTTGCTAGGGTACTATTCCGACCAGTGGGTAGATGAGCCCATTCTGGATTTTCTATCCATTTTCTCCACTGATGAAAAGCCCACCACCCAGTTTGATTTCAGCGCCTTCTTGGAAGACAATATTCATGAACAATTCGTGAATTTCGGCACGGAAGGCATGTTCAGATATTCATCAATATTAGCCTACTTGTTCGTCTTTTTCCAGGTGGATAAGTTTGCATTTTCCATGTAGAAGATGGATGCAGATGGTAGACCTCAGGCAGTCACAACATGGACCTCCTTGTTGAAGCACAACTCCATAGAGTATAGCTTCAAGGCATTCATCGATTTGTTCTACCACCCTGTGGTAAGCATGCTAGGTGGCAGGCCCGAGCCTCGAATAAACGATGAAGTTCATAGGATCCTGCACCTCTCGGACAACACAAAGACCGGGGATTGGTACCTGTATCAAAATCATATCGATATCAGAGTTGCGGGTGCGAGTTGGCACCTTATAAGTTGCCCAAGTATTTGTCAGTCAGAATATTTTCTTTAGAGTATATAAGAAAGATTATGAATTCAAACGATATTCATTTTGTATCATTGAAGAAAAAGAAACAGCTTAGAATCAAGGGGCAGATTGGCTCCTTCATCTACAACAGTCATGGCGTCGGCGAAGAAGTGGACTGGATGCTGAGAGAAATCAAGTTCTTCCTAAGTTTCCCATGGCATTATGATCCATGCGGGATCATCTCAGAAATGCGGGTGAAAAAAAAAACATCCCGTACGTTCATGAAGCTAGGCCTGAGGTGGAAAAATTTGCAAATCAGACAGCGTGGGAGCCTAACACACTGGTCGAAGTGGAACAGTAGGCTCTCCTGACCACTGTTCCACCAATGACCACGCCACAGGTCCCAAAGGAGAAGAGGTCGAGGTAGGATTTTTCTCCGCCTATCACTGAGGTATCTTCCGAGGAGTTCCAGCTGCACACCAAGAGGCCTAAGACTTCGTCAGTCCCTGGCCCGACAGGGGAAAAAGAAGCCTCGCCTACCACAGTGATCAAGTCAGTTATTCAACCCTTCGGTTTGAGCCTCTATAAGGACATCACCCCTGCATTACCAAAGAAATCCACAGACTCCCCATTGGAAACTCAGCCAGGCAAGACTGGGCCCAAGCTGAGCATTTTCGAGAAGTACGAGCTGATCAAGAAAAAGAACCAGACCCTTACCAACATTACTTGCGCTCAGTTTTGGAAGAAGACATGAACTGTGCAGCATTGGATTATGTCTGCATTTGACACAAAAAAGGGCAAAATGCACATGGCCTTCCTCCAGGCACAAGTACCAGATCCCAAGGTAATCACTGACTACAAGAGGGCCACCTTCGAATTCCAGACGAAGGACGTGCACCCAGCCGATCAGATGGATCTTCACAATAAGACCAGAGAAATGGTTTTCTATACGTTGGCGCATGCTTTTGCTTCTGCAACCAAATTGCAGGTGTCACTGAACAATGTTCAAACACAGCTCAAAATGGAGAAGATTTCACCCTTCGCAAAGGACAATAGGATCAAAACTTTGGAGGAGCTGGTCCTCAAGATCGGCTATGACCCTTCGAACGTCAAAGCAACGGAGGAAATGGTTAAGAAGAAAAATGATGACATTGCCTCCTTGAGGAAACAACTGAAGCTCCCGCCCACAGAGGACTCGCAGGCGAAGGAGATAGCAGAGAAAGAAGGCGAGAAGGATGAAATGCTCAAACTGCTCATGGAGTAGAATGCACAGCTCAAAGAAATGGAAGCTGAGATGGAGAAACTATTAAAAGAGAAGGAGCAGATGAAGCCAATGGATGTCATTCCATTGAGTGCCATTATGATTGCAGAAGTAAGCACAACATCTGTGACAGCAGTCCCATCCACAACTCCATTGACATCCCAAGAGAAGACAACCGACCTGGCCAAATCCATGGAAAAGATGAACCTGCAGGAGACAGAGATCAACAGGCTTAAAAAGGAGATTGAGAAC
>SNQJ01S0287245.1:389-10920 GCA_010110895.2 Picea sitchensis | reverse complement strand
TCTCACCTCCCTCATCATTTCTTACTCCGCCCTCCGCTGTTCCGACCCCCATCACTCCGTTCCCGCGCCCCACCTTCCGCGCTGGCCTCCACGCATATCCTTTGAGCCAATCAATTTTTCCAGGTGGCAGCGCGGGAGGTCCTGTTTAGCCTGCATGGGCCCTTCTCCCGTCATGTCATCTTCCAAACCACCTTTCTCCTGCTGCCGTGTGTCATCCATCCGCCTCCCCTCTTTGGTCCGCGTGGTCCTCCTTCATTCTCATCATCCACTCGTCGCTTGACATGTGTCTTGCTCCTTTCCACGTCATCCTCCTAGTCTCCGTCACATCTACTCTCCTTCCTCCTCCACTTATCGCCTTTGTCATGCGTCTCCCCTATAACCTCTCTCACCTCCCTCATCATTTCTTACTCCGCCCTCCGCTGTTCCGACCCCCATCACTCCGTTCCCGCGCCCCACCTTCCGCGCTGGCCTCCACGCATATCCTTTGAGCCAATCAATTTTTCCAGGTGGCAGCGCGGGAGGTCCTTCACATCCCGAAGGTGCCGAGTTTTACGGGTCGTCCTCAATCCCGATCAAGCAGTTATTGAAGCGGTTGGTGGTGGTTAGACATCGCCTCCACCATAATGGGAAAGCACGTCGATTCACCGTTGCAACTGTCAAAGAATTGGATTGCGTCTGACATAAGTTGCACGACCTTTCAGAGGTTGACTGTTAGAAATCCATGCAGACACAAAGCCTTCAATGCAGTGTCTTGATTTCGTTGTTGATTGTTGTTCTGAGTATATGAAGGCGTTTTCGCCATTTTTGTATCTATCGATGGTAGAGCTAAGCTCCCGATTGTAAAGTTTTCATGACCATTCTGGTTTCCCGGTTATGTATCTGTGTTTGAGATTTCTTGTTTTATGACAAACAGTTTCCCTTTTCCATCTCTGTTTTCGTCTTATACTGGAGATTTCATGATCGAATGTTTCGTATGAATTAACACAGTTATGTCGTGATAAATGATTTATTGTTGCATTGTTGTTTCTCTGGTTTCCCGCATTTGGAAGTAAGAATATCTTGTCTTCAGATTCCTGCTCTCATCGTCTGTTATAAGCTTGATGCTTATAGCAGGATTTTGCACCCTTCTTATGAAGTCTTCCCCCTACTCACCCTTATTACAACTCACTGTTTGAAGTTTATCAAGACCTCACTCGTTCATGCATGCCTGGCCTAGTTTCTGAGTTGAGACGATACTGTTATGAGTTTGCTTCCATCTGATCACCTCTTATAAAAAAATCGTGACATCAAACTGATGGGTGTTAGGCTCATCTCCTGCAAGCAATCCAGGAGTGACTTCTGATGCTAACATTTCTGGCGCCGTTGTCGGGGATGAAGTTGAACATTTTTCCTGGGATTGAACGACAACGCTCAACTGATTCTGAAGGTGCATCAGATATCAGAACTTGAAAGATTGCTACTGTGCACTTGGCAAATCCATTGTGACGACTCCACTGCGGTGAACCCGTTGAATCAGTTGTGGCTTCCAGCGACATACACACGAGGTCCCATCCACAAGTTACAACTTCCTCTGGTTACAAGTGAAGAAAATCCGGAGGTGATTCTCATAAAAGGAAAGACCCCTCAAAGAGAAAGCTTCGCCTTCGAATTAGGTATTTCCCCACCTCCTTCTATAAAAACTCCATTTTCTTATTCTCAGCCCCCTAGTCATCCTTCCTCTGAGGTTTCCCATTTTCTGAATTTTGGGAGTGTTCCTGCTGAGTTTTCTCCTCTTGGTCTAATATTAGAGGGAGAGATCCTTGTCACTCCCTCCTCCCTGGAAGTTGTGCCTTAGTACAACCCTCAAGCCTCAGAAGGTTTCACCACCCTCCCTGTGATTACCGTTTTTGCACAGAGAGAAGTATCTTCATGTTCAAGTCCCTTAGCCTTCTCTTCGTTTTCCCCATCGTCTCCTTCAAGGACCTCTTTTTCGAAATCCCCCGACCACACTCCATATCCTCCGAGTTCTCCTCTACCTAATATTCCCATGGCTGGTGCTAATCCCCCTCTGAATAGGATGGATGCCATAGTCGCTGCTAGATATGCTCCTTTAATCCTACCTCATCCTATGAATCCCCTCCCTACTGGAGATTATTTGAAATACATGCCCAAGTTCATTGGGGAAGGGGACATAACTGCCGAAGAGCACCTAGCCACCTTTTACAGTTATGCAGACAATTTGAATATTGAGAATGAAGATGTCTGGATGAGAGTCTTTGTCCAGAGCCTGGATGGAGAAGTGAGGAAATGGTTCAAGGGACTGGCCCCTGGATCTATTGCTGGAATTGAAGCCCTGGACAATGTTTTCCTGAGGCAGTGGGGAGATAGGAAAGATTACATATATTACCTGACAGATTTTGGGTCTCTAAAGAATATGGAAGGAGAGTCTGTCTCTGACTTCTCCAAAAGATTCAATAAAATGTATAACAAGATTCCTGCGGAGGTAAAGCCCTCTGAAGCCTCTGCTCAGATTTCCTATGCGGGTGCATTTGACCCTGATTTCTGTCTTTTATTGAGAGAAAGAAGAGCCACCTCCCTAGCTCAAATGCAAGATGCAACTATAGAAGTGGAATCCAACATATTAGTAGTTGATAGAATGAGGAACAGGGCCGACGCAGACAGAAGAAAGGGAAAGTCCGAAGCCTCAACCTCCGACCAATCGTTGTCCCACCCTCCAGTAAATGAGCTGACCCAGGTGATGAACTTTTTGAAATAAGAGATGGAGAGATTGAAAGTGGAAAGGAAACAAATGAACAAGGGCCCTCAGAGCACCGAGAACAGGGTTGGTTTCAGAAGGCCACATAATTTTTCTCCTCCAACTATGCATAGAGAGAAGGAAAGGGACAGAGACGACCAAAGAATTCAGGCTCCCTTTAAGAACAATTTTGTGGCCAATAATGATGAAGGAGAAACATATGAGCTTGATCCTGAGATCCACTGCTTATAAGACGCCCCTCCTTTTCCTCATCTAACCCAATCAGCATACGAGGAGTCTCTCATGGACAGTCAGCTAAATGAATTGAGCAAAGAAGACAAAGCTAGTGGTGGCCGAGGCAGGTATAACCTGAGATCCGACAAAAGGGTGGCAGTACCCGAGGTTCCGGAGCAGTCCACTAGAGCAGAGAAGCCTTCTAACGAAGTAGCAAACAGTCACAGAGGTAAGAAGGCCCAACCCCTCTCTCCCATTGTCCAAAATCAGGTTCCTGAAATTAGAGAAATTCCAAAGCTCACATCTTCTTTTAATTTCGAGCATGAGATTCAAAAGATCAGAGTCCCTGTGCCCCTCACCGAGCTAATCAAACATGGCGAATTCAAAAAATGCTTCTCTGAGCTGTTGAAATCTGAAGCCTCATACCCTCTCACAGACTCCATAAACCTCCAAGATGAAAGGCCTACAGTTGTCCTAGGTCCCATGGTAGAAGACAGAGATGATTCCTCCCCTCCCTTCTACACCTACCTGAACATACATGACAAAGTTCTGCACAACTGCTTGATGGATTCAGGGGCCTCTCACAACCTCATGCCCAAAACTGTCATGGAAGAATTAGGACTGGAGGTCACCCGAGCCTATCATGACCTCTATTCTTTCGACTCCAGGAGAGTTCAGTGTCTTGGAGTCATCAAGGACCTGGTAGTCTCTTTGTTTCAGCTGCCCATGAAAAGTATGGTCATGGATATTGTGGTAGCTGATGTTCCCCCCAAGTTTGGCATGTTGTTGTCAAGATCTTGGATTAAGAGACTTGGAGGGACATTACAGATGGATCTCACATATGCCACCATTCCAGTCTTTGGGGGAGAACACAGGAGATTGTACAGAGAATCCCAGCTAGCCTACATTGTCAGTGACGAAGCAAACCCCACTAATCACCCCATATTTTCACTTGACACTGACTTAGGGACTAGTTTGTTACAGGTCACTGAGACCCATGAGGCCCCTTTGAAGGTCAGAAAACAACCCATTCTCAATCAGGAAACGTCTCCTCCATCCACCTCTGTTTGGAAGATGTTCTTTGATGGAGCTTCTTCTAGTATAGGTGCAGGTGCCAGAGTGGTACTCATATCACCCTGTCGAGAGACTATATCTCTGTCATACAAGCTGGAATTTGAAGTCACCAACAACGTGGAAGAGTATGAAGCTCTGGTTTTGGGATTGAGGGCTGTGCACAGATGGAAATAAGGGAGATAGATTTGTTTGTGGATGCATCCTCGACTCAAGAATTACAGGAACATGGTGTGGGACCTAGTTGACAATTTTTTCTTGGCTTTTAACATTTCCTACATTCCAAGGGAAGAAAATACTCCAGCTGACTTTTTAGCTTTCACAGCTAGTGTGCTTGAAGCTCCTGCGCTGCCCACTGTCGGGTCCGATGTTGAAATAAAGTATAGGCCCTCTGTACCAGACAATGTCAAGCATTGGAAGGTATTTGAGGATGATCAGGAGATCGAAAAGTTTCTTCAATCCGTTGATAACTTTTCTACGTTGCACATAGATGAGGATCTTGACATTGAAGGAGAACCTGACCGTTACCCTGGGGAGTTTTTGAATAAAATTTCTGATCACCAGATCATTCAGCTACCAAGCAATTACATTCCGAAAGGACTAATCCCATTAGAAAGGTTGTTTGATGGGAATGATGTGGCAGTAAAGGGTAGAGTTTTGGGTGATGATGCTGACACAGATGAATGCAACATAGGCACACCAGAGGAGCCCAAGTTTGTCAAATTATCAAGGAGTTTAACCGAGGAGCAGAGGGCCGAATACACTAAGTTGCTGAGGGAGTTTGTCGATGTGTTCACATGGACCTACGAAGACCTCAAAACATATGACACATATGTCATTGAGCATAAGATCCCACTAAAAGAAGAGGCTAAGCCATTCAAGCAGAAGCTGAGACAGATAAATCCCATGTTGCTACTTGTCATGGAGAAGGAAGTGAAGAAGCTGCTAGATGCCCAAATCATTGTCCCCTTGAGATACTCCGACTCGGTGGCCAATTTGGTCCCAGTGAGGAAAAAGAATGGAGAAATTAGACTCTGCGTCGATTTCAGGAACCTGAATAGAAGTTCAAGGAAGGACAATTACCCCCTGCCCAACATGGAATATATACTGCAGAGGGTAACCGATGCATCTAGAATATCCATGATTGATGGTTTCTCTGGATACAATCAGATATCAGTCATGCCTGAGGACATGGAAAAAATAGCCTTCACCACTCCTTGGGGCACATTCATGTATGCCAAGATGCCTTTCGGACTAATGAATGCAGGAGCAACATTTCAACGAGCCATGGATATAACCTTCATCGGGGAAAAATATAAGTTTGTGGTGATTTACCTAGATGACATAACAGTCTTTTCCAAGACTGATAAAGAGCACCACTACCACTTGAAGAAGGTTTTCCAGAAGTGTCGGAGGTATGGCCTATCTTTAAATCCCAAGAAATCATTGTTTTCTATACAAGAGGGAAAATTATTAGGCCATATAGTGTCAGCGGAGGGAGTAAGGATTGATCCTGACAGGGTAGAAGCAATTCAGACCTTGTCACTTCCCAGATCTAAGAAAGAGGTTCAGGCATTTTTGGGAAGGATTAATTTTCTGAGGAGATTTGTTTCAAATTTTGCTGAGTCGGTGAAACACATCACAACCATGCTCAAGAAGGGGAATGAAGTAAAATGGACCTCTGAACCCAGGGAATATTTCGTTCAAATAAAGAAGGCGTTGACTGAGGCACCTGTGCTGATCAGTCCCGATTATTCCAAAGATTTTCTAATATTTTCTTTTGCTTCCTGTGATACAGTAGCGGCAGTTTTGTTGCAGAAAAATGATCAAGGGAAAGAACAACCTATTGCTTTCTTTAGCAAGGCACTGAGAGATGCAGAACTCCGGTACGATATCATTGAGAAGCATGCCTATGCCCTAGTGAAGGCTCTTAAAGCTTTCAGAGTCTATGTATTACACTCGAAAATCACTGCATATGTCCCTTCAACCTCTGTGAAGGACATTCTTATACAGCCGGACATAGATGGGAGAAGAGGTAAATGGATCGCCAAGATCCTAGAGTTCGATCTGGGAATCAAGCCCACCAATATGGTAAAGGGGCAGGGTTTAGCCAAGTTGCTGGCTGAATCCAATTGCAGAGCCTTGGGAATCAATTTCATCAACGAGCAAGCTGAGTCATCCAACAAGAGTTCCCAAAGAGCTTTACCACTAGAACGTGCGCCTGGTACAAGGATATCTTGTATTTCTTGCAAGAGTTGAGGCCACCTAATGGGATGGAAAAAGGCAAGGTAAGAGCTTTAAAGCTCAGGGCTGTCAGGTATTGTCTCATTGACCAAACCTTGTATTGGAAAGACCCTCTGGGTGTATTACTAAGGTGTCTGGACCAGCAACAAGCCCAGAAGGTTATGTTCGATTTCCATGGTAGCCTCTGTGGAGGTCATCATTTTTGGAAGACCACAGCTCACAAGATCCTCCGAGCTGGGTATTATTGGCCCACCTTATTTCCTGATGTCTGCAGAGAAATCAGAGTGTGCATCAAATGCCAGATGTTCTCGGGAAAGCAGCAGCTCAAATCTCTGCCATTAAAACCTGTAGTAGTTTCAGCACCCTTTCAATAGTGGGGATTGGAATTTATTAGAGAAATTAATCCTCCCTCAAGTGGCCAACACAGATGGATTCTGACTGCAACCGACTACTTCACCAAATGGATAGAAGCTGTCCCGACAAGAAGCACTTCTCACAAAGTGATTATCAGCTTCCTTGAAGATATTATATCCATATTTGGTTTCCCCAGCAGAATCGTCACTGATAATGCCTCCCCCTTTCAGTCTGAGCCTCTGGTCAAATTCTGTGAATAGTTCCAGATTGCACTGGTTCACTCCACTCCCTACTATCCTCAGGGAAACGGATTGGCAGAGTCCTCCAATAAAATTCTGATTAAGCTCATTAAGAAGCTACAGGAGGACAATAAAAGGGCCTGGGACTCAAAGCTCAAATTTGCTCTCTGGGCAGATTGGGTGACAACCAAGAAGTCCCTAGGCATCTCTCCTTTCCAACTCGTTTATGGAATAGAGGCCATTTTCCCCACTCAGCTTTCCTTACCTATGGAAAATCTCCTCCAGGACTTTGAAGGAGAGCCTAATCATGTGATCAGAAGGATTCATCAGATGGTAGAAGTGCAGCAGATCAGAGGGCAGGTCATGAATAATGCCTACAATCATCAGCTGAAGATCAAACAGGCTTTTGACAAGAAGAGAAATAAGAAAGAATTCGAACAGGGTGATCTGGTGCTCAAATGGGATGCACCCAGGCAGGAAAAGGGAAAACAAAGTAAATTTGATGCTCTCTGGTTCGGGCCTTTCAAGATCCTCAAAGTATTTTCGAACAACACTTACAGTTTGCAGGATCTGGAAGGTAAAGAAGTTTTCAGCAGCCCTATAAATGGGCATTTCTTAAAAAAATGTTTTCTGTGAGCCACAATTGGCTCTTTTTGTTTTGTTTTGTACATATTGTTTTTGTTTTTGTTTTTCGGACTAATAAATGACTCCATAGCCCAACATCAAAGGCACTGAATCTACAAAAGAGTTCTTAGAGCATCACAGGGACGACTCTATCCCCCATGGAGCCAAATGTTAGCGATATTTCTTGTAAGGGGGATAGAATGAAAAAGAATGGGTGAAAAACCCACTTGTCCTAAGTTTTGGGGTGATAATGCGCCCATGGTAAGTAGCGAGCAGGTTCGAGCGGCAGAGATTCGTGCGCTCGGATCAACGACGCGTATAGAATTCCGGACCCCCCCCGCCTTTCTACCTTTAAGCGGGGGGGTCCGGAATCGTGGGCGCATCTCTTCAATGGTCCAGATCGACGCGCCCGGATCAACGACGATAAAGGCAATTCCGGACCCCCCTTGCCTTTATACCTTTAAGCAGAGGGAGGGGGGTCTGGAATCGCGGACGCAGCCTTCCGACAGCTGAGATCGATGCGCCCGAATCAACGACGCTTGGACAATCCCGTCCTTCTCAGTTGTTCTGTGTTTAGCCTACGTGGGCCCTTCTCCCGTCATGTCATATTCCAGACCACCTTTCTCCTGCTGCCGTGTGTCATCCATCCGCCTCCCCTCTTTGGTCCGCGTGGTCCTCCTTCCTTCTCATCATCCACTCGTCGCTTGCCATGTGTCCCGCTCCTTTCCACGTTAGCCTCCCAGTCTCCGTCACATCTACTCTTTTGCCTCCTCCGCTTATCGCCTTTGTCATGCGTCTCCCCTATAACCTCTCTCACCTCCCTCATCGTTTCTTACTCCGCCCTCCGCTGTTCCGTCCCCCATCACTCCGTTCCCGCGCCCCACCTTCCACGCTGGCCTCCATGCATATCCTTTGAGCCAATCAATTTTTCCAGGTGGCAGTGCGGGAGGTCCTCCATGTTCCGAAGGTGCCGAGTTGGCCGGGCCGTCCTCAATCCCGATAAAGCAGTTATTGAAGCGGTTGGTGGTGGTTAGACATCGCCTCCGCCATAATGGGAAAGCACGTCAATGAGTTAAAGGCACGTCGATTTGCCGTTGGAACTGTCAAAGAATTGGATTGCGTCTAACATAAGTTGCACGACCTTTCAGAGGTTGACTGTCAGAAATCCATGTAGACGCAAAGCCTTCAATGCAGTGTCTTGATTTCGCTGCTGATTGTTGTTATGAGTATATGAAGGCGTTTTCTCCTTTTTTGTATCTATCGATGGTAGAGCTAAGCTCCCGACTGTAAAGTTTTCATGACCATTTTGGTTTCCCGGTTATGTATCTGTGTTTGAGATTTCTTATTTTATGACAAATAGTTTCCCTTTTCCATTCTCTGTTTTCATCTTATACTGGAGAGTTCATGATCGAATGTTTCGTATGAATTAACACAGTTATGTCGTGAATCGTGATAAATGATTTATTGTTGCATTGTTGTTTCTCTGGTTTCCCGTGTTTGGAAGTAAGAAGACCTTGTCTTTAGATGCCTGCTCTCATCGTCTGTTAGAAGCTTGATGCTTATAGCAGGCTTTTTCACCCTTCTTATGAAGTCTTCCCCCTACTCACCCTTATTACAACTCACTATTTGAAGTTTATCAAGACCTCACTCGTTCATGCATGCCTGGCCTAGTTTCTGAGTTGAGACGATACTGTTCTGAGTTTGCTTCCATCTGATCACCTCTTATAAACAAATCGTGACATTAAACTGATGGGTGTCAGGCTCAGCTCCTGCAAGAAATCCAGGAGTGACTTCTGACGCTAACAACACCCAACGATGGTGGCATCGAGGGTTGGAGAAAGTGGTTTAAGTCAAATTTCTTTTTTCCTCGATGTCCCTCTGAGGGCGCCACACGTCCACCGATAAAACCATGACGATTTTCCTTGACCCGCCCTCAATTTCTTAATCATTGCGCTATTTTGATCTCCGATATGCGCCTTAGCCATTGATTCGGGCAACTTTCAAGATCGGCAGTTCGTTGAGGCTTACCCTTTACGCTTTCTCCATATTTGTCCACCCACCATCAGATATAGCTCATTCCTTTAAAATATCATACCTTTTTAGCGACATAACCTTTCTCTAAAATTCCAACTCTTGGATGTCGTTTGAAAATTACATGGTGATAACAGAACCTACTGTCCCGATCTGAGATGATATACTCTGGGATCCCAAAGTGCACCCACACTCATTCAAAGAAGAGTTTAGCAGTGGCTTCTATTGTGATATTCTTCTTGCAGGCCATGATAATGGACATCTTCAAGAAACTGTCGATGACCAAAAAAACACAGGCATTGCCATGCTTAGTAGAAGGAAGTCCCAGCATGTAATCCATAGAGATGGATTCCCAAGGTTGACTAGGGGTAGGAAGTGGAGTATAGAGGCCTTGCTTCTTGATGGTCGGTTTGGAAATGGCGCAAGCAATGAAGGACTTGATGTACTTCTCGACATCCTGTCGAATGTTCAGCCAATAGAAATACTTTTGCAGTACTGCCACAGTTTTCTCGACCTTGAAATGCCCAACGACATGACTATAGTGCGACTCCCAAATCATCTTGGCACGCTCACTTGAAGGAAAACAAAGGTATCCTAGGTGACATAGTAGGGCATCCTGGAGGTGAAAATTGGGAACTTGTTTACCCTCCAAGGGCGTATTGTATGTGTGGCCGAATTCTGGATCACTTGTGTAGAGAAGCGGCCAATCGAAAGTCTTGTGCCCACAAGAGTTGAGCAAAGTGGTTAGCGCCACGATGGCTGGTCAGCTGAGGAAGTATGCAACACTATTGGTGCTTCATTTCTTGTACTTAATGTTCAAATGAAACTATTGCAGGTATGTGGACCACTTTTGATGGTGATCGTTCTGCAACTTCCCTTGTGTCTCTATGAACTGTAGGGGTCAGTGGTCTATGTGGATGACCATTTCGTTTGCCAAAATGTAATGCTTCCATTGTCGGAAAGCCTGCACAATGGAATACATATCTTTTTCATAAGTGGG
>SNQJ01S0287242.1:0-10920 GCA_010110895.2 Picea sitchensis | reverse complement strand
TTAGATACCCTGCCTTTGTGCATGGATCAGACTATCAAATGTTTCCCCAGGCATCATTGTCATAATTGGTAACCTTAGTGGCCTATCTCTTTAGGGTCTTTACACAAGGTGACTGTGGAGGGGAAAGTATTCACGATACCTAGAATCAACGTTGGCCAAACTCACTCAGTCTCCTTGGAGGGTATACCCACATTTATGTGTGGGAGATTGCACCAGGGTGTAAGTTTGTTAAGAAAGTCGTCAATGTAATTTTTCCACCTGCTCTATCTCATCCCCTTCTTACATTGTTCCCGCGACATTGGATTTCATCACCAACTAGTGCGTTCATCGTAAGAAGGTTTTGTTTGCTTGTTTTCTTACTAGATTTTTAGCGTGTGCTATTTGTTTTACCTAGAAGACTCTAGCTTGGATCTTTGTTTGATGGCGTCAGTTCCCGGATAAGAAGAATAAGAAGAAGAATAAAAATAAGAAAGGGTCCAAAATTCCAACCACTTCCAGACATGTTGCAGAACCACCAGTTACTGATAATCGTGTTGGGAGTGTTGATGGTGCCAAGATTACCCAAACAACCCGTAATCCCAAGTACCCTTGCATGCTTTGTAAGGGTATCCATATTCTTAAGAATTTCCCTTGTCTATCCAAGGTTATAGAAGCATGGTCTATACACCCTCGCCAACCCATGTCATCAACCTCTTAACAACATGTTGATGACATCCCGTCAACTAGTCAGGATACCATTAGGAAGAAGAAGAAAAGTAGAGCCAAGTTCCTATGTATGTTATGCAGAGGGAGTCATCAAATTCACCTTTTCCCTTGTATGGATGAAGCCTCGAAATTACTGGAAGACATGATTGTTTCCCAACCTCAACTTCGAACTGCTTATCGTAAGCTTACTCTCAACCCACCTGTAGTTGATGGAATGATCAATCTGGTCCCTTCGTCGGTGAGTCTAGTTGATCATGTCGTCAATCTAGTCACGTCCTTAGTTCCACCAGTTGACAAAGTGGTCGATCTGATCCCATCCCCGGTCGATCCCACTCTCCCGTTAGAGAGTGAAACCCAAGCGATCGATCTATTTCCATCCTTAGACCCCATTCTCTCCTTGGAGAATGTAACCCAAGTTTTCAATCTAATTTCGTCATCAGTTGATCCTACTCTCCTGCTAGAGAGTAAACCTGATTATGCCCAGGTTTTTCTCGTTGATAAAGAGTATGTTGTGTTGGGGGGTGTTCCTCCTTCTCCTGTGGAACCCCCTCCAAGTAATGAGGCCATAATTTTTTATTGGGGTGTTCTAACAAGATCTCGTCTTCCCTCTCACATTCCTTTCAAGATTATGGTACAAGTTTGTGGTCGAGATGTTCCTCAAACATTGATAGACAAAGTTTTTTCCTTTAGTATCTTTTCCTATATTTCTTGGCAAGCTTTGGGTTATCCTTAGCTTGTGTCGGTTATGCAGAATCTGTTAGATTTTAACACAAGAACTAGTCACCCTTTAGGAGTCCTTCCTCAGTTTCCTATAACTTTGGGAGGGAAAACTGTCGTTATTGGCGTCATGGTAGTCCAAGACCCCTTGGATTTCTATTTACTCCTTGGGTGAGATTATGTCTATTGCATGAAAGATATTTTTTCCACTCTTTTTCGTGTGATATATTTCCCTCATGATGGAAGAATTGTGACTATTGATCAACTTTCATTCGTTGGTCCTGACTCAATGACCTCCCTAAACGGTTCTTATATGTAGACAATATCACCCCCGCCACAGGTCAATTATGTGGTGTTATCTCCCATGCCTCCAGTTGCCGATGCAGATGAGCCTCTCATTGTACGCTCAATCTCTTATGACTTGGATCCGGTATTTGACATGCAGGGATGATTTTAAGGATGAAAATTTATATTAAAATGTAGAAACATGGGCTAATATTACTAGTCCTTAATATGCAAAATGTAAAATGTTTGGCAATAGTTTTTTAAAAATATTCAAATTTCTAAGGATTTTATATACTTTCTATAAATTTTTGGCGATTTTTAAGGTAAAATAATTTTATTCTATGGAATTTGGGAAAATAATTTTTAGAAAAAATGGAAATTAACGAATCGTTTTTTGGGAAAAAACATGGAAAATTAGCTCATTTGTGAAATTTATCCCCCAAAATCATCTATGTTGACATGGTGATCTCTTTGGTGGGGATATTGGATCCTGACCTCTTTACCCCTATCGCGGCCCTCGACATGTGTTCCTTCCAGAGTGTGTTTCTTCCTTCAAATGAAGATCTCTTGGAGGCCATGCCCGAGTTTTGTACCTTGACATGGTTTCCTTCCGAATCATCTTCCTCTTGGAAGCCATGATCAAGAAGAGATATTTGAGCATTTTTTTTTTATTTCAAGCTCATTAAAAAATGAAGCCAGCATTGAGCATGGTTTTCTGATTTGAAGCTCATTAAAAAATGAAACCGTCTTTGAGCATGGTTTTCTTATTTCAAGCTCATTAAAAAATGAAACCATCTTTGAGCATGGTTTTTTGATTTCAATCTCATTAAAAAATGAAACCAACCATGAGCATGGTTTTCTGATTTCAAGCTCGTTAAAAAATGAAACCAGCTACGAGGATATATATATATATATATTGTCTCTATAGCAACCTCGTTAAAAAATGAAACAAAGTTTTCGAGAATAGTTCTTCTCCTATTTCAAGCTCATAAAAAAATGAAACAAAGGTTCGGGGATTGAACCTGAATTCACGATCATAGTTCTTGTTCTTGTGTCAAGCTCGTTAAAAAATGAAATATATTTTCCCCCTCTTCGATTGAGTCAAGTACTTCATTATGTATAGTATTTGAAGATTATTTTCATCCTCCTATGTCGCTGGACAAACCAAAGCTTGGGGGGCAATGATTTCAGCCATTGGACTTCATGCTGAAGTTAAAGCCGCTAGTTTCTTAACATGGGGGCTAAGTACCAACCATCCCTAGATAATGCGTTGGGAAGTTGCAAGCATAGTTTTTACTTTGGTTCAAGCTTGTGTAAAAATGAAACCACCTACCTCAAGCATAGCTTCCTCTAGTTCAAGCTTGTGAAAAAATGAAACCAGGTCCAAGCATAGTTTTGTCTGGTTTTAGGATTGTGTAAAAATAAAATCTATCCCAAGCATAGTTTTGGCTAGTTTTAAGCTTGTGTAAAAAATAAAATCTATCCCAAGCATAGTTTTGTTTTGTTTTAAGCTTGCGTAAAAATGAAAACAATCTCGAGCTTAGTATTTTTTCTTTCTCGTGCTCGTAAATACAAGAGAATGCAACCGACTAAACTTTTAACACTTTTTCAAACTTGTAAAGGTTATACAAAAAAGGAACCCCCTGGAGTTCCCTTTAAGCTCTTTTTCAGAATCTCTAAACATGAAAATATTGTCCATCGATCTTGTTCTTTTCATGCTCGTTAAAGTATTTGAAGAAAACATCTGTTGAGCGGTAAATTATATCTTTTTCGGTCTCATTAGACTACTTTACGAAAAAGGACATTTTGGAGTTGTCTTTAAGTTATTTTCAAACTCTATAAATATGAAAAGACCACTGAGTTTTTTTTCCTTGGACTAGTAAAACACACATCGAAAGGCTAATATGGGACCAAACCACTCCTTCCTAGGGTCCGTTAAACATAATCCGAGGGACTCATTTGAAGGATGAGCCTACATTACAAGAATATGTTATCCTCCTCAAGATTGCGTAAAAATAAAGAGGTACTCACTAGAAATGGTGGGGGGGGAATTGGGAAAGAAATGTATCTAAACCTGTATTCTATGGAAGAGTCTCTCTTGAACATGACACCCTTTCACTCTCTTTGTGTCTAGGTTGGAAAATCCGCTTGTCTCTTGATCATACTCCTTTATAAGATTAAAAATTGGTCTATGATCCCTGTTGTTGAGTCAGTGTTTCCAAGATAGTTGTCGTGTCATCAATATGTTCAAAGAAAATTTCAACCCAGAAATCCTTCTATTGTGTCAGCCATTACTACAGTCCATAAGCCTTCTATTGCATCAACCATCCCCAAGTCAGTCCTGAATCAATTGTTACTCTGATCTACCTCAAATCATTTTACCTATTTCATTTCATTGATGGGGGATACATTAAGGCCCTCTTGTGACAAGTCTTTTCTTGTCAGCTTCACCTCATTATCCAGGAATTAGACTTAGAAACTAGTTGGTACCTTGGAACTTGCATGCCTCAATGGTAGGTTTCCTCACTTTCGACTGTGGGTTTTCATCATTGACCCCTGATCGAGAGATTCTACCAAGTGTTCTACTTCATCTCATTAATTCACATTCATTGGATAGTACTAGAGTACCTTGGGAGTCATTGACATTAATGGTGATTTCCTTCACACTTGTTAATGGTATTCATTAATGATTGGTAATCAAGTGGTTTCTACCATGTTCAACTTCAACACATGTATTCACATGGTTAGATTCGTACTATAAAGTGGTGGAGATGAAGACCCTGAATCTTTTCTGACAGATTCAGGTTGCGTTGGATTATATTCAGATTGTATTGTTGCATAGATCCACTGTGTATGTCTCGTGGCTATGTTCAAATTTGAGTCTTTAACACATAGATCCACAATGTATTTTTTGTGGCTATTTTCATATTTGAGTCATATTGGCATGGATCCACAGTGTATGTTTGGTGCCCATGACCTGTCTTACTTGAAATGGATCTTTGCATGTTGGAATTTATTCTTTGAGTCATTTTTTTTCTGAGTATGGGAATGCCTACCTTAGTGATAACATATTATTGTACTGTATTTCCTTTTTTGTTGGCGAGTTTCTGACCGAGGTGTTCCTTGTTCCCTACACACACACAACAAATTATTTCAGCTATCACTATGTTCTAACTTCATACTTTAGGGGGCACTCTGTTACACATTATTTTTGTCACCCTTATGATCGTTAATGATGTAAACCTATATGTTGTCTTTAGAGGGATCAATGGCCTAAATTCTTGAGGAAAGAAGGAAGAACAACTTTACCTGAGAGATGAAATAATATTTTCCTTTGTAAAAACCCTAGTAAGGAGGATTGTCGCACCTTGTCCAGTTCTATGGGTGCGATGATCCCATATCATCGCATGATGTACTAAACATGGCCTGCGATGTCGTCACTATCTTCTTAGTTCTAGGGGTGTGATGATTTTCATACGTGGGAAAAATGAGCATCTTCCATATGCTTCTAGAAGGACAAGATTCTATGGTTAGGTGGCCTCCGATCAGTTTGGATCTTACTCGCTTTTATGATTTAGTGGGATCATCCCAACCTCCTCACCTTATCCTCTTCATCTTATAAAAGGAAAGGAGCTCTCATGGAGAAAGTTAGTTGTTTTGTAGATTGGAAATTTGGCTTGAGATTGTTAGCTTGGTTAGAGTGGCTTTGATTTTTTCTTTGTCAAGATAGATTGTGAGTGAATTTCAGATCTATAGTCTCAGAATTATTGGAGCAAAAGTGTGTGGGAAGAAAGGAACAATTGGAAGGGACCTTATGACATCAAGGCTTTGGTTGTAATCTCTATTTATATTATTTAATAGAGATGCACGTTTCTTTCCTATATGAATCTTATTTTTCCATATTGTATGATTCCTTGATCACATACATAGTTTCATATCAAGTAGGCTATGTTATTCTTGTATTCGTTGGCTTGTGTTATTTTGTATATATTTCTCCACAAGCCTCGTGACGGAGCTTGGATTGCATTGGAGAAGTCAGATCTTCGATATTTAAAAGGTATGTTCTAGTTCCATTTCTCATTTGGTAATTGAAATCTAAGGAAAGAGTAGTGTACTATCTTGTTTTCTTCGAGTTCCGGGTGGATCTAGGGAGATTTGTTTATGTCCGCACTTAACGATTAATCTAATAACATGCACTAGACCCTTTTCTTTGGTGGAAATATTATGTGACTGTAGGATAGAACCAGGCACTGAAAAAGAGTGCTACTCTCATTCTCTGGAGCTTCATAGGTTTCAACAACATAACACTTCAATTCCTCCGAATGCCGAATTGGAGAATTCCTGAAAAAATACGGGATCAACGGTCTAAAATTTGTGTCGAGATATATGACTCACAGTAACTTCGGGGATCCAAGCTTCGAGATATTCCCCTGCTCTAACATGCAATACCTCTGGATTCACGAATGCTAAACTTATAGATCATATGAATGATGTTCTCCTCGGATCAATGGTCTTCACTCACTCCGAACTACGAGCTTCGAGACTTCTTTAACCTAAATCAACACCTCCTCTTGAATTACTGAATGTCAGATTGGAGAAGGGTGGAGATCAATGGCTCCCACTGCTCCTACAACCAACGACTATGATTAACTTCATAACTCTGGGCTTCAGAGTTCCTTTCTCCTTATCGCAACCAATTCCCCAAACTATCGAACATCGAATTGGCGAAGGGTGGGGATCTACGGTCCACATATCCATGACAATGGATGGTCAAGATGGAATCTAGATTTCGAGCCTTCGGGTATTTTTGACCTAGAACAATTTACAGCCAAATTCCTTCGAAGTACCAAATCTCTGAGCCCCTGCAATTTGTCAACATGTACACCTGACACCAATGGTCAGGATCTACTTCGAGCTTCAAAGCTTCGAGGTTTTGGCATGCTCTTGCAACAACGGTCCAGTTCTCCCGAACTGTTGGACTTTTGAACCACACTTGATCTGTGGACACGTATACCTCATGCAAATGGTAAGGGTCTGCTCCGGAACTTCAAAGCTTCCACCACATTTTCAAAAAATACTTAAGACTTGCCAGAGCGAAAAATTCCAATGGACTTCGGTGGTTAAAGATGATGCACCTTACCTTGAACCGACGGTTGTACAGGGTACTTCCTTCTCTCGAATAGATCTCGTCCATCATTTTGAAACAAAGGGGTTTCTCCTCTTTGTGCTCTTTCTCTTATATAGATTGAACTTAGGAGCACACCTTCCACTCCCCTTCTGAGATTTGTCTGGTCAAAGGACTCAGAGATTTGATATCTCCCTCTCTAGCATCACTCCTTAGCCTCTTCCTGCGCTGTCTCTCTTGTGCTTGGAACTTAAAATAAGTTCTATTTCACACTCATGCTTCTCCTTTCAGTCAGAAACTTGGACTGTTCTCTGGTGCACATTTGCATGATTTATTCTAATCTTGGATTTCTTTGAACTTCAAAGGGACTCGACCCTTTGTTCCTCAAGAATATTTATTGTGCCCTCCTATCACCCATTCTCTTCCTCGTGATCTTTTCCAACACTTTAGATGAAATTTTTTTTTTGTGCACTCCTTGCACTTGCCTCCTCCTTGAGCTTTCAACTCTTCAACTTCAAAGGGTTTAGTCCCTTTGTACTTTTCAACAACTCCTTGTGCCCTCCTGACACTCTGTTCTCTTTCTCTTGATATTTTGAACATGATAAGAGTGTTCTTTCAACACCCTCTTGGATAGCTATGCTCTTCCCCCTGATATTTACCAACACTTTAACAATGTGTTGGCTTCGTGCACTTCTTACACTCACCTCTCCTAGATCTTGAACTTTCCATACTCACTTGTGCACTCCTCGTGCTTTCTCTGTGCAGGCTTGCACTTTTTCTCCTGAGCCTTACCAATTCTAGTGTGCCCACCTGGCACGCTCTTCTTGAGATCGAAACTGAGTTGTTGCACACTCCTTGTGCTGGATTCTCAGAGTTCTCAGTAACTCTGGTTTGCAATTCTTGAACTAGCCTTCCTTTAAGATTTTACACTGCTATGAGTGTAGGCACACTCTGTGTTCTCTCTTTGTGCACTCCTTGCACTATCCCTTCTGAGATTATGACTTGTTATGGTGTGCCCACCTAGAACTCTCTTCCTCAAGTTGAAATTTATTTATTGTGCACTCGTTGTATTGTCTTCTCAAAGTTTTCTAACAACTCTAGTGTGCACTCCTTGCAATATCCTTGAGAGCCCAGAACACTCAGAAACTCACACATATAGAGAAGTTTATCTATTCCTTCAAAGGGAACATACATGGACTAACAACATTCATAAATATACATGATAAACACATTCAGAAAACACATTCATTCACACAGAACACACATACATAAACTCATATGCAGAGAAATCTGCTTCATTAAATCTGAATTCTCTTTACACTATGTACAACACTGGACTACAACAAAGTCTCATCTCTTTCTCTCCTAAGAGCTATTCTCTTCTCTCTTCTCTTGAGCTTCTCTATTTTCCTAATGAAATTTCAATACAATGATATTTTTACATAACAGGGGATTTTCGAGCCTTCCTCCACCTACTAACATTAACATTATAATCATCGATGATTTTAGGAGCTAAATTTGTCTCATGGGCTAATTTTCCATGGTTTTTCCCAAAACAATATTCGTTATTCTAAAAATTATTCACCAATTTCTATAGGATACAATTATTTTACCTTAAAAATCACCAAAATTTTACACAAACTATAGAAAATCCTTAGAAATTTGAATATTTTTACAAAAATATCGCCAAACATTTATAGTTGGAATACGAAGGATTAGTAAGATTTGCCAAGGTTTCTACATTTTAAAATAAATTTCCATCCTTAAATCATTCCCTGATTATAATTAATTTACATCTAGTCTGAATAAGATCTATATATATCTACCTCTCATCCATTAAAGGCGACTTTACATGCATCTTGTACAAATACAATGACTCGACTTTCCTTGAGCCTTGCAATATTAAATTTACATTAATTTTGAGATTTAAACAAAAAAACGAGAAAGTTGGGGCTTCTCTCTCCTTGGGATATGCTCCCTTCTAGTGCGGTACTGTGATGGCTACTGATGTGTTGCTGATTTGGAGGGATGCTCTTGCATCGCCCCCTGCTTTATTACACTCAGGAGTAATTCCCTTGGTCGTGCCATAAACCCCCACTCCTCGACCATGTACCTCACTTCACACCTGAACTTCCTCTCATTCATGGAATTGACCGAGCTAGACTCCATCGTACCCCTACCACCTTTATTGTTCATTCCATGCAATCTTGTGAAAAGACACCTTGCAATCCTCTAATGGAAAGTAGCCAACACCCATCTGAGCTACATTGTGTGTAGAATACACATTAAAACATAATATTTCTACTTATTAATTCCTGAAGCTTACCAGCTACAGATAGCACATATATTTAAGCATTTGATTGATACCATGGTTCTAAATGCATCTAAAAACATATATTAAAATAGGAATGCAACTGTCCAAGCAAACAACAAACACAAATCATTCATAGAAACCATTTACATAGAAGAATAACATAAGAATAGAACCTAAACACTTATATGATAATAATTAATCAATTGGCTACATATTAAGGATGAACCTCCCAACCATTATTTTTTTTCTCTCAACAACAATCCACCCTTAAGATGAGGCTATGAGTCCACAAGGAGATCCAACCCTCTCACTATCCACTCTCCACACAAAACAACCCCAAATCATAGGTTCCTCTTTGTTCCCCACAGCCTGCACAACCCAAGCAATGAGATCCCCCTTCACTACACAGAGTCCCTCGGGCCTTACCACTTCCCTCGAGGTATCAAGTGCATATTATTGATCAAGAATCCTCCAAACTACTCCTAGATTTCTCACAACATCCCTTGCAAGGCTCTTGAGTCATTTTCTCAACACAAAATTGCTCCACATGCTTACAACCTGATTTACAAAAACACACGCCTCTTTGTCAACATAAAACACAACCTAACAATGGATTCCTTCAATCCCATCATGGATGGTTCTCTTCCCAACAATCATATGCTCTCTTTCTTTCTAAAATCTACAAGTAAAAACCGCTCTCCATGCAAAAACGCAACTGTCCAAAAACTTCCCCCTTGGCCATACGAATTTACTCCCTTGTTTTCTTGCTTGACTTGAATTACACTCTTCCTCAATATGATTGTACTCATGTCCATTCTCTCAATAAATCTAGTATGTGACTCCTCACACCCACCCTCTTACATGAATTCAATGATTGTCTTTAGGAATACTCAATCAACAAATATAAGGTTATAAACAATGATAACATAATTCAGGAATGTAGGTTGGATTAATACCCATGAATAAATCCCCCTTGGACCCCTCTCTCTTGTGGAATCATATCCCCCCTTTTTTCTTCATCCTTATTGTATCAAAACCAACAATTACTATTTGAATAATTATTTCAATGCACATAATATACCATTTGGCCCCCGACCATATTAAACCAATACAAGCTCTTCTCCCCAATAGATCGACTCACCAACCTAAATCACATTTATACAATTACATTGTGATTCATGAGGATTAAAACTAGGGATGTTACATTCCCCCTCCCCCCCTTTATTTTTCACTTTCCTTAGCACAACAACTTAGAGATGTAGACTCATTTTACAATTCCACTGCCCTATCCATTAACCAACATATAGGCTCTCTGACCGAAAATCACGTAGGAATTTCAACCTAAAAAAAATTAAATAGGCCTTTTGGCCCAGAAAATACACATACATAGACACTCCGATCCAAAAAACATATATACTTAGGATCCCTAGCCTTAATCATGCAAGATAATTTCACAATTCATCATTCTGGCAGCAACTTCGACCAACACATTATCATTCTTTGTGGCCTCCGCCTCCTTTCTCTATCTCTAGTTGTCATATTCTTCATACTTTGTTGATTCCCACAACAATTACATCCAACAAACTCTTGTTCCCCTCAACCTGCACAACCCAAGGAAGTGTACCCCCTTATCTACACCACAGTCCCTCAGATTGTACCATTTCCTTTCCAGGATTCCAAAACAAGGTCAGACATGAAGTCTTTGAGTTGTGGCTCCATGAACTCCAAATTTGATAATGAAATATCCAACTATCAAATAGTTTTAATTGTGCCT
>SNQJ01S0287241.1:0-10920 GCA_010110895.2 Picea sitchensis | reverse complement strand
ACCATATCCATTCAACATGCTGCGGAATCTATCTATATTAATGTGAATTCAAACCATCCAAGCCTTATTGATGTGAGCATAAGTTTCCATGAAAATGAAGTCACCCATGACTTCATCAAAGTTCAGAGAATTCAAAGAGACCTAGGGTCTCACACTTGTATAATTTATTATTTTGTGGAAAATTTGAATAATGGACAAGGATCCTAGATCCTTTCCAATTTGTAAAAGATAAGATAGGGTTTGTAATGAGTCACTGACCCCTACGAGTCATCAATGACTCGTAGGGGTCAGTTGAGTTTATGAAGGACTCTGCTCCTTAATCATAGGATCCGAAAACAGATTTCCATTGTAAATAAATACAAGTTCGGAGTATTGTGTTAAGCAGCTAGGCTCTCTTAGAAGTTTAGCTCACAGAGTTATAGGAGCTTGAAGAGGAGGAAGTTTGAATGTAGATGAAAAGGAGAAGTTCAGAATCTAATTCCTGGAGCATACGCAAAGACTCACTGTTCGCTTTTGTAAAAGATATATTGGGAAATTTAAGTTTGTAAAGAAGGTTTTATACCTCCGTTGAATTCAATCTCAGTATTACAGTAATTTAAATGTGAAGAATTGTTTACAGATTACATCCGGTCATGGTTTGAACAAAGTCGGAATGCATAGGATGATAAATCTTTTCTTTTCCGACGATATGATAATAGTCCTCTGATTGATTTAATGAATGGGATCCATCGATTTTAGTAGAGGAGAATCGAGGGCGAGTAGGGTATGTCAGAGAGATGAGAGGGCACGGATTATTGCAGGAGAAAAATAATTCCTCAATAAAAGTTCCTGTCCATTCTGACAACATTCTCATGCATGTGAAACCACATTTCATCTCCTCAGGTGTGATTATAATACTTCTTCTCTCGTGGATAGAATAAATCCAATCTGTCAATATCATTTAAAGACACCTGGAATCAAAAATAATAGTGAAACGAATTGGTATTTTCATTCTACACGTATCGGGATTTATGGTGGAGTAGGAATAGAATTCAAGAGATTTCGACTGATGCTAATAATCATCCAGGAAATGGACGATTCAGATCCGAGCGGATTCCAGTAGCAAAGAAATGACGACCTAGATCACAACGGAGGATGGATGGTCCAAATTTCAGTACAAGTGATTTCGTTGAGGCCATGGTCCCTCAGTTGGAATGGGAAATCCAGATTTGAGGTAGTACAAAGAACTTGTTGGAATTGAATTGCTTGGTTTATGGTCACTTGTATGGTCGTAAGTGCTTACTTCATGCATAAGTTATTTTCCATTGGGTGCTAATAAAACCAAATGTGCTTAAATTGACAAATTCGGCAACTTGACAAATTCGGCAATAGTTTTGCCAAATCGAACCAAATTGTAAATGTTAGTGACAGTTAGCTAATTTAGCCCTGTCAAAGAATGATGAAGACCATATGCAAGAAAGATTCCAAGTACAGAAAATGGCGGAATCGAAAATCCGGCCACATGTTGTGTGGTGCCTCAAGATTACTTATGAATTAATTCTAAAACCCATTTAATTCTACCATTCACTATCTCTATCCTATAGTTTGATCTACGACTTTGGAAAATTGATGATTCAATCTACAAAACATTCTACAAAACATGGTTATTCAAATCTATCTAACAACTATCTGCGCTCTGTGCACAAAGATTACTCTACATAATTACAATGCCATGTGATCTAAATTATAATAGAATTCAATCTAATAGTTGCATATTTAAATCATAAAAAACATGAAACGATTTCTACAGTGATTATTTCTACAAAAAAGACAATCAACATCTACTATATATATCTACTATAAAATGGAGAGATCATCTACCTTTGATGGTGGGCCCTCCCACAAAGACAAAGATCCATGTTAACGTTTCAGAAAAGAACGATCTACGCTACCATATCCGTTCAACAACTATTGCAGAAAATACTAATCCATGTGTTCAACTTTAACCATACATCAATTCAGAGAGAAAACCAACATCATAATATTCAACAAAAGTCTCAGTCAAGTTTATCAAAATCAATAGCTCTCTCATACCGGGGCAGACCCATCATTTTATAATGTTTTAATCCTTGTTTTTGGATCTACGATCCTCCATCTAAGCTAACTACCAATGCCGAAAATGGAAAAGCCATGCATTACAAAGAATATTAATTACATAATAAAGTTGAATGGGCGATCTCATGACACGAAGTTTCATGAGATTCGCCTCTAATAACAACTTACAGTTAATGCATCTCTGCATGCGTTCTTATTTGAATAGGAGTCCAAATTGTATGTTGAAGTGGCATCAAACCTTACAAAGCTTCACGAGCAAAAAGGAGGCTGCGTAAACATGTGATAATCTGCAATAGAGTAGTCAAAAGAGTGCATCCCAATATTGCATTAGTCCATTAATCATAGTATGCATCTTTTAATACATCCAAAAGATTAAAATTGCAAAATGTATTAAAAGACGATCTTTTTACCTTAGAAACATGGTTAAGTAGGGCAAAAGGATAAAGGCTAGAAATGTAGCAAAATAGATATATGTTTGTCAAAAGGAGATATAAGATGCTGGTAACTGGTGCAAAATAGGTGAAAAATAAGTCAAAGATATGAAAAATAGAAGTCATATTCATGGCCCAACATTTCCCCAGTCGGCATTCTGTACGTCCTCATGCAACATGATCAGGAATGTGTGAATTAATGAGAACTTGGAACCAGGAACTGTTTGTATCTTCAACTTTCTAACTTGCTTCTTTAATATTCTGATATGTGCTTGTGTCTGATGAGCAATCTTCTTAATATTCTGCATCTTCTTAAGAAACTCTATTTGCCTTCCTTTTAGCCGCTCTACTTTAGCTCTTAGATGGGTGTTTTGGATTATTCTCAACTCATTTTCTATTTCTATATGCCTATTAAGAGCTTCATATTCTTGAAGTTTCTCCTTTAGGGGCAGATTTCTTCTTACCAGTCTGCCAAGGGAAATACATCTGCTACCGCTATATTCCTTTGTTTTCTTACAATCTTCAACTTCATTTTCAACAAAACCTTGAACAACATTCAAAACAGAGTTAACAAGGTCTTCAATATTTACATGATGTTGATTGGCATCATCAGCTGCGTGGTTGCCTAAATTCCAGGTCCCTAACATCCTCCGCTTTGGAACAATCTCTCCTTTCAGGATTTTTCCCAAAGTCTTCAACACCTTCTTCTCATCTGTGAACTTCTTCTAATAGTCGTGACATGCTCCAAGTTGGACTTGGCTGGAAATCTGTTTCCACTGTAGGAGCTTCCTCTAGGTTAGAAATTTTACTTATGGTCATAGGATTTGAATGAGAAGGGTTAGCTAAAGACTTTTCTTTGATTCTTGATTTAACAATGAATTCCTTGACTCTGTCAGAGTCGAGGTCTTCATCCAATCTCAACTCAAAATGAAAAGGGCTAGGCGGTTTGTCTGCAACTGGTTTCGACTCAATATACTCCATCTTTTCCTTACTTGGATTTGGCTTCTCCATACACTTGTCTTCCTCTCTTCCTTGTATTTTCATTATCAGACTGGAGCTCAGAGGTATCAAGGAGAATAGCACCTCCTCTTTACTTCTCGTAGAGGGTGTTTCGGTTCAAGTATAATATCATACTTTTCTCTTTGTTCCACGTCTTCAAGATTAATCGCATGCGTGGGATTCAGTAATCTCGTGAGGCAAACCGAAGCCTAGGTCCTGCCTATTAGATAAAATTGTAGCCCATCACTTTGACTTTGACCTCGAATTTTAGATTTCACTGTTTTAAAATTCCCTTGAAGACACACTTCCCAGGTTAAATCTTTGGCTTCTAACGTAAATGAAACAAGAATTTTAATTAACTCATGGTGAGACAAACTACCCTCAGGGTTAGTTGTACTCTTCTGAACCTGGTTCGCCATTTTTCCCATGGTTTGGAGCAGATAATACAGAATGTCTATAGGGGCGCTCCTTCCGTGATGTAGTAACAAATTACATGATATATATATATATATATATAAAGTATCAAAATGTCCTTCATAGGTGACAAATTTTTGCAAAATATATAGAACCTTACCCCATAAGCCCGACAACTAGGTTTTAGGAATGCCTCTTGACCAACAGGCATCCTTGAATTCAGGAATCAACAACGGATTAAAAATATCCTTCGCAACCGGTTTTCCTTTACACCATCTTTCCCCTATGCGTGGAAGACCCACTGCCCGACTGATAAGACTCTCTGTAATTACCAATTCGAGGCCTTTGATAATAGTGCGATGCCCGTCAAATTTCTTAGCAAATTGCAGAGCAATATCCGTATCATATCCATCAAATTTATCCAAAAAGGGAATCCATCCTGCGACTTCAAAAATATGCTTGGTATCTCAAAAGTCTGTCGAGGAAGCAATCTCAGCCAGACTATCTGGTTCATGCCAACTAGCTACCATGTTTACGGGTACAAAGTTGAAGGTAAGATAGCGAATTGTGCAGGTCGGATTGAGAATGGATAAAGGCAGAAACAGTATGCACGATAAGGTTAAACAATGTCTTAAACAGAGGTAAAACATCCACATGCATCATTATGTGTGGTTGATCAAACATTTTCATCATTAATTAACCATCCCGAAGTACCAGAAAGTACATTACCAAAATCATGCAAAGATAATGGTGGTTGCAGAGATACAATCTCAATCATGGCAAAGTTTATATAAAAATCGATAGATAATGTCTATGAGAGGGATCTATCATAAGTGGAGCTGCCTCAAGGTACAAGAGTATGTCCGGAATCGTAGCAGTGAGTAATGGAGAGAATGCACCACATGGTTAGGATAAAATCATTATTGGGGGAGGGCATGTGAAATCATTTTATCAAAGGCCAAATCTGGTTATGGAAGGATGGCAGCAATCGATCATTCATTTAATAAATTTAAATGTATTAATAATTTGAATGATTAACTAAAGAAGCACATACCTCATCCATTACTTACTATTTTCATGTTTTGTAACAGGTGATGAAGATCAGAGCCCAAGTGTATCCCTTCTCCATAGATTTCTTTTGCTGACCACAATGCCTCTGTCTCCAACTACGCTGGTACAGAGACATTATAAAATCTCTCCCTGATTCTCTTTTGATTTTAATGAATCATACAGCTGAAAAATTCTTTGCAACAAAGTGCCCTTGGATCCTTTTTAAACCAATCTGATGCTTTTCCTGGCTGGTATTGATATTATTCTTTCTCATGATTAAACTGACTGAGTACCAGATAGGTATAGAACTGGTATAAAACAAGTATTGAAAGAGTGTTGAAATAAACTGTTGCAAAACCGGTACCAAACTGGTATGAAACAAAAACCAGAAAAATGTTGAAATAAGATGAACAATAACTACAGCGAAAACAATCTGAACAAAGTGATCTCTAGCCAAACACCGAGCTCCAAGCTCTGTAATTGAAAACCAACTGCAACTGGGCAAGCATCCAAAACCGGCTGAGGTATAGAAAAATTTCCATTTTGGAGCAAAACAAAATTTTGACTAACTCTGAACCTGTCCTCGTTTTATTTCAAAGAGGAATCAACCAAAATCATCAAATCTGCAATAGCTTCAAAGCTCTTACCCATGGTACAAATCTTTATTGTGTGAATAAATGTTTTGAAGTTGAACACAAAAGAAGTCATTGGATTACCAACCATCAATGTATGTTGTTAACCAATGCGAGGACCCACCATTGATGTCAACGAGCCTCAAGGTACCTGTAGTACATCTTAACAGGTACAAATAGATATTCTGATGTCGAGTCACTTGTAAGATCTATCAACCAAGAGACATTAATGTATTCCCATGGTTGTTAGCAAGGAGATCCGCCATTAAGGCATGCAGATTCCGGTACTAAATAGTTCCAGCCCTCATCTCCAGTAAGGTGTTGAGGTCGATGGGGGGAGACTTGTTGAAAGGTGGGCCTCAATGTATCCCACATCATCCAACTCGAGTGCAAATATAAAAAGTACCAGTAAAATGATTTGGTGGAACAATAATCACTCTCACTTCTTGTGGATTTTAATGTTTTGTTAGTTATCGCCGCTGTTTTCCCATAATAATCTTACCGGGTCCGAAAAGGAATACCGTTTCATATTCGGATGATGTTCTCTCATACTAATGAGCAAAGGAAGCAACAAGCTCAAAATTTATTAGATTAAAGCAAGACAATATGGCACTATTATAAAATGTTTTTGCAAAATAAACAATCTTACCTTCACCAAGGCGTGAAAAATAAAGATGCTTCCATTTTGTACCTACCTCAATCTTGCAAAACTTAAAAAACAAATAAATAATATTAGAAGAAAAAAAAAAAAAAAAACTGTATTTTTTTTTTTTTTATCTATCATTTTTTTTTTTAAGATTTATTTATTTATATTTTATTATTATTACATATTTTTCTACAATTTAAGAAGGAAAGAATCAAGGATGTCCGCAGAAGAGGAAGACTCTTTCTCTTACTAACTCATTTCTTTGTTTCAATATAACCTTGATGAAATCATCTTTTGATAGAGGTTTATGATAAATTCTCAATCGATGTCCATTACTACGAAAGAATTTTGTGAGTCATCAATGGTCTTAATCTTAACGGAACCGTTGTCAAAAATTGTCTTGACTTCATAAGGTCCTAACCAACATGTTATAAGTTTTCCCTTAAAAGTTTTGAAATCTTGAATAAAGCCCATTCACCGGGTTGAAAATGCTTCTTTTTAATAAACTTATCGTGCCATTTACTTCATTTACTCTTTTGAACCAAAATAGTTCCTTTGAATACATCTTGTTTGATTTCATCTAATTCATTCAATTGTAGGACTTGTTGCTTCTGAGCCTCGTCTAGGTTCAATCCTAATTTTGCGGTAATATGGAAGGTCCTTATTTGGAATTCTGTAGGTAAAAGTAGTTATTTTCCGTACACTAGCTCATAGGGAGTGAATCTTGTGGTATTTCTCCAGGTAGTCCCATATGCCCACAAAGCCTCTAGAAACCTATCAACCCAATCTTTATGATGTAAGTATATGGTATTGGTCAATATCTTCAAAATCCCTTTATTCTGGTGGATTCCACTTGCCCATTGGCTTGCATATGGTATGGAGAAGATTTACGTTGTTTTATCCCATATTTATCTGTGAGCTCCTCCATTAGTTTAGAGGTGAATTGAACACCTTTGTCAGTAACAATTTCTCTTGGAAATTGCCAGTAAATATATCTTCATAATAAACTCAATCATTGATTTCTCATTTGCTTGATATAGGGCTTTTGCATGTACCCACTTGGTCACAAAATATGGACAAACCAAGATGTACTTCTTCTTTCTAGACATTGGGGAAATTAGTCCTACAAAATCAAGAGCCCATTTATCAAATTGATCAATCACAACATGCGGTCACAAGGGCATCTCATCTACTACTGTAGGTCTCCCCATCCTTTGACAACTATCACTAAATTTCTTAAGCATATTTTGTTGCATCCTTTAAAACAAATGCCTGGCCAGTAATATCCCTATCAGAAGACTTATGTGTTAAGCCTCTTTATCGAGAAGTGTTCCACATGGGTCTGTCATGACGTGCCCTAAGGATACCTGAATCTCATCTTCAACACATCTCCTAATGATCATGGTCAGACTTGTATAGAAAAAGAGATCATTGCCTACCCAGGAGTAATAAGCACTCCATTGGACAATCCTTCTCTTTTGTAGTGATGACAAATGAGCTGGAAACCTCCCTGTAGCTAAATAGTTTGACGTATCTACAAACCATGGGGTATTAACAACTAACAAATAAATGTTCGCCGTGGAAATTATGATTCAATCGGAATGTCATTATCGCCTGAGGGAACTGAAAGAAAACCAAGAATAAATTTTTCTTTTCTCCGGCCACTAACTATAGTGATGTTAAATTTTGAAGTAACAAAAGTCACCGTAATCCCCTTCCTAAGAGTAACTGTTTGTTCCCATCGTAAATCTAGCTTCAGCGTAATGGTTTTATGTACAAAACTTCATACCCAAGATGTAAATGTCGAACTTATTGATGGCATGAACGCATGTGCCAAAAATTCCTTCTCTATCACAATATAATTTAATTCAGGAGGAGTTAAGTTCTTGCTAGTAAAGTAGATGGCATAATTTTGTTGGTTTTCTTTTGTTCTGTGCAATTCCCATTCCAGGCATCCGTGGAAAGTTATGGTTGTTATAATCAATTTATCCCTCTCTTTAAGATTGGTGTCGCAAGTACCAATTTTCAATGTTTCAAAAGCAATTTGACAATTATCATCCCAACAAAATTCTACATCTTTGTCGCAAGAATTTGAACATGTGACCTCGCTATCTTGTAAAATTTCAATAAATCACCATAATAACGCTAAAGATGGCCTCGTAAAACCCCACCCTCCTTGAGTTTTGGTGGTGAAAGGTTGACAATAACATCAATTTTGGTTGGTTCTACTTTGATTCCTTCTGAGGATAAATGGTGACCTAAGACTATCCCTTCGGTTAATAACATCTTACACTTCTCGTGACTGAGGGCCAAGTTTGTTTCCTAACAAAGAATTAAAACTGTTTCCAAGTTGTTCATGGCTTCTTCAAAGGTGTTGCCATACATAGTAAAATCGTCCATATAGACTTCCACACAATCGTGGATCAAATCAACAAAAATTCTGTGGACTCCGCCTTTGAAATGTGGCATGAGCATTATATAATCTGAATGGTAGCACCCTATAAGCATAGGTACCCTAAGGGAATGTAAAAGTATTTTTGTCCTGATCCTCTAATGATATATTGATTTAGTTATAGCCACTAAATCCATATAAGAAGGAAAAGTATTTCTTTCCTGACAAAGTATCTAAGACCCGGATCTACATGAAGGGTAAAGGGAAATAGTCCTTCAAGGTTTCCTTATTGAGTTCCCTAAAGTCCACACACACATCCTCTACCAGAAAGCATTTCTTAGGCACTACCACAAGAGGTGACACCCATTTACTATCAAAAATTGGATAGATAACTCTACATTTATATTTTTGTAATTTTTCCTTTATAAAGTCCTTCAGGATGGGATTCATTTGTCTTTAAGGTTGTCTTACTGGTCTTATTTCAGATTGAGTATAGATATGGTGGATACAAGTATCAAGGTACACTCCTCTCATATCAAGATATTCCTAGGTGAATTCCCTTGATTGTTCTTTTAAAATTTCGTTAATTGCTTCTGTTGATTTGGACTTAACCCATAAGTAATATACAAGCTTTTTCTTGGACCAATCTCGATTGGAATAGTGGACGACCTTAAATGTTCATCAATGGTAAAAACCATAGACGATGAGAATGAAGTAAATGACTCACTATGTTCCTAGAATTCCTCGTTAAAAACTTGATCATATTGAGAATATGTTTGTGGAAATTCCACATTTTTTGTTATTGACAGAAACTGGCTCAAGATATTATCTTCTATTGGTTCTTGAAGAGCCCGAAACTCATCAACGAAAAACAAGGGTTCTTCAAAATCATCCTCATTATAGGGACACGTTAACCATCGTAAGTCTTCAGAAACTAGTTGAGCTGGTGGATATAAAGTGAGCTTTTGTGAAGAAACTCCATTTGAAATAAACATATCTCCCCCACGACCCTATGAAAGTATTACTAGTTGTAGCTGCCAACCAAGGTCTTCCTAAAATAATTGGATGACCTTTCATGGGATCCTTCGATTGAATAATCATGAAGTCCACAGTATATTCCCATGAAGATAATGTGACCATGATGTCATCTAAAATCCCAACAAGTTTGACAGTTGTTCTATCAACAAATTCGAGAACTGTGGGAGTAGGGCGAAGGAGATGGATCAAATGTAACCACTCAACAATATTGATGGTCATTATGTTAATAGTTTCACCCAAATCCACTAAAGTATTACCAACGAAAATATTATTGATAGACAAGCTACTATTGGGTTCCCTCGGTTGGCATACTTCACAATTTTAGGTGATTTAGAGATATAATATGATAACTATCCCACGACATGTATAGTAGGGAGATCTTTTTGTTTCCGACCAAGTTTCTTAATGAAAAGTTCCATGATGGTTTTCGCATATATCGGAACATCCCTTATTTCTTGTAGCATTGGAATCTTAACACAAACATTTATCAACTCATTCATGATATCAAACTCGGGTCGAATAATTGGTTTTTCAATAATCAACCTCTCAAGAAAAGGAGGTGTTCGAGGAACTTGAAGCCTTGTATAGTTTGTTGAGGATTAGATGATTGACTTTTCAGAATAATGACATCTTCCAAGGTTTTATCATTTGGTAATTCATCAGGAGTTTCATCCTCTTCTTCTTGAATAATAACGGTAGGAGATGTCCTTCTTATTCATGGAGTTTTATTTAACACCTTCCCAAATCTCAACTGAATTTCTTGTATGGAAATGGGAGCGATGGTGTAAGCTGGAAAGTTTTGAAAATCACTATTGGAGAGGTCAGAGGTGGTATACTATTAGGATTTGGAATGGGCTGAGCGGTAATATGGTAGGTCGAGGAGGGTTGTGGAGCGAAATTGTTGTGAATTTTAGAATTGGTGGTAGGGTGGTGGAATAAATCCAGGCAATGGTTGCTACATATTGGGAGGGTACTTAGTATTTGGGTTTGGAGGCATCGGTACTGCAAGTTGTTGATTACTTCCATAATTATGCCCTCGCCAATCCCAATGTTGTGGAATAGATACATTCTGTGGTGGCCAATTTGGCCAATTCCATTGTTCCTGCTGAGGTTGTTGTTGTTGTTGAAAAGGTAATAACAAGGTTGTGGGGTTGGATCCTGTACATGTTTTGATTCCTAGGTTTCCATGGCCTCCTAGGTGGATAAGGATTATTCGAGCCCCTC
>SNQJ01S0287240.1:0-10920 GCA_010110895.2 Picea sitchensis | reverse complement strand
CATTACTTGTGTTTGATCAACGTTAATGGTGACAATGTTCAAACTTCTTCAGGAGTGTTGTTGTACCGAATTTGATCAGCTTTTGCATTCAAAACAAATTAAGGGGGGAAAGTTGTGTGTTATGTAATTTGTTTTTCTCCAAGTTGCGTTTACGGGGGGTGTTGGAACATTGGGTTCCTTGGTAAACCTCTCCTTGTCAGATCAAGGGAGTCGACTTCTTGGGAGTCGACCGCCGACTAAACTAATGCGTTGACAATGTCCACTTTGGATTCCGGATCCACATTTTATGGATAGTTACAACCAACACGATCCTAATACTTTGAAGGCAAGGGCTCCCGTCATTCTTTCTTTTCATAGGACTTCTGAAAACTAGAAGGCTATTTTAGCTTCGTCCCAATGGCACTCAACCGAGCTCTCAACTATGTGATCTTGTAGCTCACCACATGGTTTTCTTGCTCATGCGGATCACTAAAAGCTTGTTTCGCAAGAGCATAAGTCGAGAAATACAAGAACTTTGAATTGAACCAATCAATGCTACAAACATGCCCTTACTGGTTGTCTTGTCTTGTTTTTGATGTTGTGAGCAATGAAGTGCTTCTTCATAGAATCAAGAATGATTCTCTTTGCCTTGGATTCCTTGTTAATAGTGGCCAAGAAACTTCGGATTGGTAGGTGTTGCAATCTCTTTCTCAACATGCTTCCAAATCTCAGCTTTCTCCACAAGCATTTGTAGCCTAAGCTTCAAAGGGATGAAATTGGATCCTCCATCCAACCTATCACACTCTCTAAGTCCAATAGTAGACATCTCTATAAGATCTGAATTCACTTTAAAATAAAGGTTAGCGATAATGAAGTAGCACAAGCCTTTATAGGGCTCAAATGCTTCTCCCATGCGTCCTAGATTTTCACATCCAAACAGCATGTACAAGGTCAATATACCATTCCCAGGTACAATGCAATTGAAATACCAACACCCTCTTCACCAAAAGAGTGATTTCAACAATAAAGCTCTAGTACCATGTATAAATTTCATGAATAGAGGTTTCCTTTGCAAATTCAGGAATTTTACCTTTTTAGAGGTTCCACAGATATAATCCCTGTGAGGTATCAACGTTAGGGCTGAATTGAAATATAAGTTATAGCAACAAACATCAAACTATATTTTGTTCGACAACACATGTATCCCAACAGAGGACGAACACCTTCAGTAACTACTCACACAACCAGATCAAAGATCAACACACCAATGTTTTCACTTGGTAAAACCCATACGGGGAAACATCCATGGCCCCAACCAACGTGGCCACTTGGAGCCTTATATTAATGCAAAAGAAAAATATTACAGGGAGATTTACAAGAGAGTTTCTCACAACCGATCATCGTCAAATGACCCTCCATGCTCTTTAAATAGAGATCATGGACCAATCGGGTGTTAAGCCACAGATCAATGTAGCCATTAAGAATGAGGAGAATATGATCCGCCAGATTACTCTGAAATATCTCTGATCCAATGGATCTAGATAAACTATGCTGAAACTGCTGTTTCGGCTCATAGATCTTATACTCTGGGGGTTTCTGGATGCGTTTTGGTTACTTGTTTAACATGCTTGGTGATTTTCGCAAGTGTGTGTCATATAATTAAGTGTTTTCGCAGAATATATGATGCATACGAAATAAGGAACCAACACAACTCAATAGCATGTATTATGAATAATAGCCGAAAATACAATGTGCATGTAAGAAATATAGGAAATAGTCATCAACTAGATCTCATAAGAGTTGATCGTCGATGGAATACAATGCAAAACAACAAGAAATACCCGTATACAGAAGATCGGGAAGAATCAACAACATGCATGCACAGGTCGACTGGATGCAATCTTGGATACTCGCGACAATTGCTGCAACTGTCTGGAAAGTTATCCCTGTTGGAAATACTCATCTGATTTGCTTGGAAACTGTCCCAAAAGATGCGTCCTTCCCTCATAGCTCCTCCTGGTAACTGTCAGACTGAAGATCGATCCACTATCGATCAAACTGGACCCCGAATGGGACCCCCTGAGGGTGTGTGTCCCCTTCCTGGACAATTGATGCACCCCAATGATTCCACCGTCGGAATCTGGCGGTGTATGGGTCAAATTGAGCGCCTTGCTATGCTCTGTACTGGGTTGGAAGGGTTTCTCCAGTTCTGGACCAGTGAACTCTCGGATCCTTGAATGTGCTTCTCTGGAAGCTACGCCCTAAATGATAAACTGGTGCACCCTAGTGGATTCCTCTGTCAAAATCAGACAAATGATAGCTCAAATGAAGCGCCCTGTGTCCCTCTCAACTGCGTCGGAAGGATCTGGCTGGATCTCACCTGAGCTCGACCAACTACTCAAAACTGTCTCTCAAACCCTTGCACCCTCACTGGCTGTAATGCGAACTGATTGAACTGGGTCTGAATACTCTTGATCTGGCACGGTGAAATACCTGGATGTTATCTCTGATAGGCCTCCCTCACTGGCTGTAATGCAAACTGATTTAGCTGGGTCGGAATACTCCTAATCTGGCATGGTGAAATACATAACCCAAAGAATCCCTTCAGCTTTGTTAGGTTCTTGGGTGTTGGCCAATCCAGAACGGCCCTGATCTTCTGATGAACCTGTACTGATCTTCTTCTGATGAACCTGTACTCCTTGCTCACTGATGATATGCCCCAAGTACATTAGTTCTCTCATCCCGAACTCACACTTGGACTCCTTGGAATATAATGATTGTGCCTGCATAATGCCCAAGACCTCCTCCAAGTGTGCCAGATGCTCATCCCATGTCCTGTTGTGAATCAAAATGTCATCGAAGAATACCAAAAGGTACTTTCTCAACTGGCCCCTAAAGATGTGATTCATGCAAGACTGAAAGGTGGCCGATGCATTGGTCAACCCAAATGGCATGACCAAAAACTCGAAGTGTCCAAAATGGCATCTGAATGCTGTCTTCTTTATGTCCTGCTCCTTGATGTTGATTTGATGATATCCTGGCCGCAAGTCAATCTTGGTGAAGAAAACTGCCCCATGCAGCTTGTCCATCAACTCATCTATGCATGGAATGGGGTACCTGTTCTTGATCATTTTCTTATTGACAACTCTATAGTCAATGCACATCTTCAATGTGCCATCTTTCTTCAGTATCAGAATGACTGAAGAAGCAAAAGGAATCGTGCTAGGCTTGATTTGCCCCTTCGCAAGCAATTCTTTGATTGCTTTCTCAATCTCGTCCTTGAATCTTTTGGGGTGCCTATAGGGCGTGGTGATCACCGGTGTAGCCCCTGCCTCCAACTCAATAATATGCTCGAACCCCCTGTCTAGTGATCTCCTTGGTGGTATCGGCCCAAACACTGGTTCATACTGACTCAAAAGCTTTTTGATCTGTGGACGGTAATGCTCTCTTCCCTCTGAATCCTTTCGGGTGGTGATCAAACACTCTGCTGCATATGCTACATCACCGTGATGAAAGATCCGTTCCATCCTCTTCGTTGATTCTTCCCTGGGTGCTCCTGTAGAAATACCTCTTAGTACCACTCTCGATCCACTTGCGTCTCTGAAACTCATGGTCAACGTCTGATAGTTGAATCCAATCTCTCCCAATGAATATAGCCATTGTACCCCCAAGACTGCATTTGTATCTGACATGTCAACTACATAAAAGGTATCCATCAGGGTGTAGTTGCCTAGCTTGACATCTAGGTCTGGGACCATGTCCAAGCATGTCATACTGTATCCATCTTCCACTGCCACAGTGAACCCCTCAAACTCCTGAATGCATAACCCCGTCTGGGCTACTAAGGGCACATCTATGAAATTGTGGGTGGCCCTAGGGCCCACCATCAACTAGAGCTGTCATGCGCTGCCCCTATATAAGGCTTTTTAGCCTGAGAATGTTGTACTTGGGTACTCCAGAAAGGGTTGCTATGGTTCCCCCTTTCACCTCTCTACGAGGTTTTGTCTCCTCCTTTGGCTGTGCCTTTATCTGTGTATGAGGATTCTTCGGATGCCGCCCTGGCTTATGTGTAGTCTCATCCTCTGAATCATTGTCTGCTTGTGCCCCAATCTCCTCATCCTCCTCACTGCTTGATTCCACCTCAATGTAGTGGATCTGTCCCTTTCCCATGTATCTATGACTTGGGACCCAAGGGTCTCTGCAAGAGAAGCAAAGCTTCTTCTTCATCAACTCCCGTCTAGTGTCATCATCCAACTTGGGCTTACCCTTCCATTCCCTCTGAGGATTTTTTTGATCCTTGTTTCTTTGTGGTACAAAGGGTTGGGTAAAGGTTTTGGGTTTTAGCGCTGAGTCCTCCATGTCTCTAGTGCGCACAATGGCCTCCTGTAGGGTGTGAGGCTTGAAAGCCTTAACCCAGCCCCTCAATGGCTCCGTCAACGCCTCGGTGAACAACATGACCAATCTGTGCTCTGAAATATCTGATACGCCCACTGCCTTCTGCTGGAACTTTGTGATGGAGGCCTCAACTGACCCTGTCTGTCTCAACTGTGTAAGATCCCTGAAATGGAGTTCTGGATATCTCCTATCAAACCTCTCCATCAACCTCTCGGTGAAATCCAAATATGAAGTAATGTGGTTATGACCCAAGGTCACCAACCCATGGTACCACCACTCGTGGGCCTCCCCATCTAAGTGCAAGGTGGCGAAGCTGATAGCTTCTGACTCTATCATCAGGTTGAGCTTGAAATATGTGTCATGCTTTTGTACACATGCTTGAGTTGAGCTTTCCCACTTTCTTAATGAAGTCCATGTTTTGAGTTTGCGCATTGCCCCTCTGTGCCTCCCAGGGTCTGTTTCGAAACCTGATCGAGCAATAGTCTAGCAAACTCTTGTCTGCATAGAATGCTGGTCCCAGTGCTAAATAATCTCTCCTGTACTTCCCAAATGGGTCTTGTGGCACTGCCTGCCCTTGTCCTGGCTGTTCCCCTGGAACAACGTATATAACGGTCGAGGAATCTTCCCAGATGATGTATAGGCACAGATGAGTGAAGGATGTCCACTCGCTCCACCCTGAGATCCATTGGACCCACTGGCCCCACCTCCTTGGTGTCCTTTTGAACCACTCGCTCCTCATGCGACATTGGCACCCATAGTGCTCACACTATGCTGGATCATTTGTGTCTTAATGGCCATCTATGCTATGGCGTTCATCATAACTCGCTGTCCTCTAGCTAGGTCATTCAATATGGCCTGCGTACTGTCAGAATGGGTCTCGGGGCCTTTCCCCCTGCCATCTGGTGTCTCGCGCCTATCACCCATAGTCCTTTCTATGTCTGCCTCTGTGTCGGATTTGATGTGATCCATGTCCTCTCACTCTGGCTCTGTATCTGACTGAGTGTGGAAGGGCGTGTCGTCCCTTTTGTTCCTGTCTCTTCTGTCTCTACTATGTCCTCTACGAGTACTGAATGTACTCGTCCCCAATATGTCCTCCGCCCTTTGGGTATTCTGCACATGTTCCCAGAATCATGGGGTTATGAGAAGCACTTCTTCACAGGATGGCCGAAAGAAGGATTTGATACCACTGAAATATTCCTGATCCGATGTATCTAGATAAACTCTGCTGAAATTGCTGTTTTGACTCATAGATCTGATAGTCTGGGGGTTTCTGGATGCGTTTTGGTTACTTGTTTAACATGCTTGGTGATTTTCGCATGTGTGTGTCATATAATTAAGTGATTGAGTAGAATATATGATGCATACGAAATAAGGCACCAACACAACTCAATAGCATGTATTATGAATAATAGCTGGAAATACAATGTGCATGTAAGAAATATAGGAAATAGTCATCAGCTAGATCTCATAAGAGTTGATCCTCGCTGGAATACAATGCAAAACAACAAGAAATACCCGTATACAGAAGATCGGGAAGACTCGACAACATGGATGCACAGATCGACTGGATGCAATCTCGAATACTCACAGCAACTGTGGCAATTGTCTGGAAAGTTCGCGCCGCTGACAATACTCATCTGATCTGCCTGGAAACTGTCCCAAAAGATGCGTCCTTCCCTCACAACTCCTCCTGGTAATTGTCAGACTAAAGATCGATCCACCACTGATCAAATTGGACCCCGAATGGGACCCCCTGAGGGTGTGTGCCCCCCTCCTGGACAACTGATGCGCCCCAATGATTCCACCGTCGGAATCTGACGATGTATGGCTCAAATTGAGCGCCTTGCTATGCTCTGTATTGGGTTGGAAGGGTTTCTCTGGTTCTGGACCAGTGAACTCTCTGGATCCTTGAATGTGCTTCTTTGGAAGCTACACCCTAAATGATAAACTGGTGCACCCTAGTGGATTCCTCTATCAGAATCAAACAAATGATAGCTCAAATGAAGCGCCCTGTGCCCCTCCCAACTGCGTTGGAAGGATCTGGCTGGATCTCACCTGAGCTCGACCAACTACTCAAAATTGTCTCTCAAACCCCTGCGCCCTCACTGGTTGTAATGGGAACTGATTGAACTGGGTCTGAATACTCTTGATCTGGCATGGTGAAATACCTGGATGTTATCTCCGATAGGCCGCCCTCACTGGCTGTAATGCGAACTGGTTGAACTGGGTTTGAATACTCTTGATCTGACAGTGAAATACCTGGATGTTATCTCCGATAGGCTAAGGTGTGTTTTCCAACACCGAAACCGATCTGGGTGGTGGTTTCCTCTAGAAATCCACAAAACATCAAAGAGGTCGACTTCCTCCTCTGGAACCCGTTCTCAACTCAAAATCATAACATAATGAGGAATTAGGTCGAATTCCTCTTCTTATACCTTCCCCGATCTAATTCTCCGTTGACATCACTTAAGCTAGGCGCTTTTCCTCCTAAGTCGAATGATTAATTAATTAAGTCCCCCCTCAACACCTTTTTCTTCTATTTCTCTGTTGACTTTTGCTTAAGTGACTTTTCCTATGCTTTTTGGTTTAATTCATCGTTTGGCCATTTATTCACCCTTATTTCTCCCTTTGTTCCTTGTTTGTGCCTGATTATAGTCTACGAGAACAGATAGACTACTAAGTCACTCCCTGCTGGCCTACTCTTAGGAACGAGACATCACACACTCTATGCCGGGAACATATCGTGACCATCGAATTACCTAACTACAAATGCATACTAAAGAAACAAACTAAGAAACACACTTCTACCTAATGACACATTAGACCAAGTTGATCTTAACTAACTCCTAAGTGTCTAAATATCCTAACATCCCCCCTTAAGAACAACTTGGGATAGGATTGAAGGATTTACAACGGTGACAATAGCAGAAGGAAGAAGGCATTAGAGCCTATCCCCCCTTTAATGACAACTTCCTGAACCCCTAACATAGATTGAAGTTTGGAAAACTTCGCTTCTATAAGAGAGTTTGTGAAAATGTCTACAACTTGATCTTCTGTATGGTAAATGAGCACTTCAATAATTCGATCATGAATGAGCTTTCAGATGAAGTGCATGTGTAGCTTGATGTGTTTTTCTGTGCTGATCTTGAAGTGGGTCTTTGGCAAACTTGATGGCACTCTGATTGTCGCACCAAAGGGTTGTTAGATGCTATTGCTGGATTCCAAACCTTGAAAGGATATGTTGAAGGCTGTGATGTCCCTTTCCAAGTGATTACTCTAGATGGATGGTGTAGTAGCCTATCTGATTCCTGTTGGCTATAGACAACAAAGAAAAGGGGGTCAAGGTGATTAATTGATGTCACTTGGTTATAAAATGTTATATTTCTAAAGTGACATTGGGTAATTAATTAAAAAAAATGTTGTAAGTGACTTGAGTTTATAAAGTCACTTTACTTTATTAAAAGGGTAAAAGGGTTTGAAAAGGGTCAATGAGGAAATAAAAGGAGAAGGAGGGCACCCTCTCTCATTATGCAATTGTTATTTTCTACCAATTTGAGAGAGCTCTTGTGGCTTTGGCTCTTGGGACGAGAAGTCCTAGAGGAAGATTGGGTTCGGTGGTGAGACTATCCACCCTAGCCGGTCGTGGAGGAGAGATCATATTCAGATCTGCTCATTGTGCTTCATTGTGACAGAGTTTATTATCTTGGCGGCGGAGTTTTCTTATCTGTGGTTGAGTTTGTTGTGGGAGGGCCGAGTTTCTTAAGGCTGGGTCGTTTTTCTTTAGAGAGGTCGAGTTCTTATCTTGCTGGGTGAGTTTATTAGCAGATGGGACCAATTTTGAGTGTGCTGGGCGAATACATTAGCAGAGGGGGCTGAGTTAAGTGTGCTTGGCAAATATATTAGCAGAGGGAGGGCCGATTTTCATTGGCTGGGCGAGTTACCTCATATCTGGGCCGAGTTTTCCTATATCAGAGTTCGAGTGGGCTGAGTTAGGGCCTATTTTGTTTGTGTGGGAGGCGGCATCCTCTGTGGTTGCTGTTATTATTGTTGAGGGCGAGTTATTGCTGCACAAAAGGGTAAATATAGACAGCTGTTCATTTACAGCCTGTTCCTTAAATTCTAAAGCTGCTATATATGCTGGATGGGCCAATTTCCTCCATCGACAGTACTGTTATCATCAGCTGGGAGTCGCTGCACCATATTGACACCTACAGGACTATTTATCTCAGGATTTGCAGAGGCAGCATACAAAGATATAGATCAGGTTTTTCCATTATCTAATTATTGCACTGCTTGCTGGAGTTTTCCAATGCATTTTTCTGTCATAATTATTTAATGCAATAAATATTTTGGAGTTCCCTTATTGGTGTTTTTATTACAAATTACAGCAGAGTTTAGAATTATATATATATGCTGTGGATAGCATGTTTGTATGCAAACTGTTCGACAATATCCCTAGCCCAAAATATCTACTAAACCATCAGCAGAAAGCAAAAATTTATAACAGCAGTTAGGTGGAACATTACAAAGGCCCAAGGCTTCTTGACTTGCATTAACCGCTGCTCAACACTCTGCTTGTGCTGAAGAAAGAGCAATAGCCTGTTATTCTTACCATTCCCAAGTACAATGCAACTGAAATACCAACACCCTCTTCACCAAAAGAGTGATTTCAGCAATAAAGCTTTGATACCATGTAGAAATTTCATGAATTGAGGTTTCCTTTCATTTCATATTAACCCCAATACGCTAGGCAATCCAAAAAAGAGATACCAAATATATGCCAATAAGTTTCATCCCATTAGCGCAATCTTTTCATGAGTAATTGGATCTGAAATCACTACAATCAATGCAGATTTACAGCAGTAAATCTGTTGTATTATCTTTAGTATAAATGTTACATTTGTTCACAATTTCAGCCTTAATGTATGTCAAATCAGTAGGACATATATAAGTGTTTGAAATTACTAAACCATGAAAACAATGATAGCTGAAAATCAGATCTGCAATAAGAAAATTTTGGAGAGTTGAAAACTTCATATATATAGATAAGAGATAAAGTTTAAGTACAAACTTCTCCTCTTATCACAAGCTAGTACAACCTCCCAATCTCTTCAAAACCCTAGTTAGGGAAAACCAAGAAAAACCTTAGCTCCACCAAAGATACTCCAACAAGCTAGAATCACCATTAGCAAGTCCCCGTTGGTCTCTTACAAAGCGTCTCCTCTTCTCTTTGTCCTGAAAAGTAAAACTTAGGGTTTATCACCAATCCCTAACTCCAATGCCCCAAAGATCAAACACTAGCCCTAGACTTCAAGAATGCTACAAAAAACTGTAGCGCCTCAACACAAAGAGAGATTTAACAAGGGAGAGAGAGATAGACTAGCGCTCCTCCTCCTACATCTCTAACCCAAGGGTAAAGAAGAATAAACACAGGTGCATAATTGATGATGATAATGACTCTCTACTTTCTCTATTTATATGAGAGGTAGGAAGGTCTACAATGACAAGTGGACCTAGTCCAATACAAACAACCTACGAGACACAAGTAGGTCTACACATGTGAAGTGCTCTACTCCAAGTGACACATGTCAAGCTCCAACGTGACGATGATCAACAAGCAAGGCTTCATAGCATGAGCACTACTCTCGAAGATCTCATTCTCCTCCAACGGTCCAAAGCTCTAATGCATCTGCAAGGTTATGTGCTTCCTCAAGGACCACCACACCTACATGTCCACTCCCTCAACCCAAGTGTTCTCAAGTCAAGTATAAGCCTCCATGCAAGCAACCAAGCAACCCCATCCTGTCTAAGACTCAATGCTCTCCTCCGAAATGTCCAATGCTCCTCCTCCAGTGCAAGGTGTCCTCCAAGCCAACAACCTCCCTTCATGTGCAGACTACATGGAGAAGTTACCAAGCTCCATAGATCTCCAATGCTCCAAGAAAAAATATCATGCAAGCATCCATACAAGGTCTAGCAACCAAAAGTAAATGCCTCCAATGTCCATCATGGAACACCAAGAGTCAACCATACACCATTCACCCCACATCTCATGAAGCACCCCCAAACATGGTGTAAACACTTTCAGAGTAACCCCGAAAGCTAACACTATGCAAAGTATTATATGCAAATTCAGTTTCCACCAAAACCTAATTCCATTGTTTCGGCATGTTTCCTGCAACAAATCTTAGAAAATTTACAATATTTCTTAAACTTTTATTAACAGCCTCAATTTGCCCATTTGTTTGTAGGTGATATACTGAACTGTTTTGCAATCCGGTACCCAATTTGTTCAATAATGTCCTCCAAAAATGACCAAGGAACTTGGTATTGCTATCTGATGTAAATGTCTTGTGTAATCTGTACATTCTCACAATGTCCTTGAAAAAGAGCTCCGTGCAAAAACTGCCATCATTGGGCGTTTTGCAAGGTAAGAAATGTGCCATCTTGAAAAGCTTGTCAACCACAACAAATGCCCAGTCAAATCTTGAATGCGTTCTTGGTAACCCAAGGGAAAAATCCATCAATACATCCTCCCAGGGCATC